>LPNX010569420.1:53376-101591 GCA_001517045.1 Pseudotsuga menziesii | reverse complement strand
ATATATATATTGTGTCTCAGCATTGTGCTTCCGTGCGCTCATTTTTGTATCTTGTCATCTTTGATCGTTTATGGTTAAATTCCAAACTCCTAAGTAACTCATTCAATTCAACATCACCGTACTAATTAATTTAGCCTTAGTAACTTAATAGGGTCTACCCCCCTTGGCTTTGTTAGGAGTTGAGCCTAAACGAAGGAGTCAAGAACAAGGTGACTGCCTTGACTCGAGACTTTCCCCCAAGGACACACCGAGTGGCTTGAAGATTTCTGCCATGTGACCCAAATGTGTGTAAGGCGACAACAGGGTACACCTCCCATGGTTAGTCTGGGTCTGCTTTCAGTGGATTTAGAAAACGTAAAGATATGGTTTCACCAGTTTGGCTACCGTTCATCTCTACCAATGCTGAGGCCGCTACATTGTGTGACGAGAGAACTATTTTAACCATGATGAAAAATTCAAAGGCTTCAAGGATATTCCAATTTTTCTAGCATTGTAGTACTACAATATATGCATGAACATATTACGAATAAAAATGGTCAGTTAATTGAGTAGGATATTGCCTATTCAGAAAGCTAACTAATTGTACCTTTAGCTTATAATGTCCACTAGAAATTTGATCTTCATGGAACGCTATCAATAATCAGCCACAATTCAAAAGTTTAGAAAATAGGAGAGACTCTGCAATTGTAAAATGATAGTAAGGTATTCTAATTTCCAGATTCCCTGTCTAAAATACTCTACTTGAAAGGTTTTGGTTTGTATAAATCACATAAAGGTCTATATCATTGTGCTTTACAAGTTTAGCTTTTATATGAAATTGTGTAGATTTGAACATTGAACAATTATGGTAATTGCAAAAATCCAGTCTGTAGGAGCTCAAGTTTGGCTTAAACATGGTAACAATTTTGTGTGTGCTGTAACATCTCTTGAAAATGTCAAAATGTATTCTTTCTCACCATCAACAGACAGTTCTGAAGGAATTGAGTAATCATTATATGGAGAAAACGAGAAATATAAAGTACCAAGTAGAGATCTGTTGTGTAACATTTAGACACCCTTCCTTGGGATTTCAAAATTTTGATAGTATTTTGAATTAAATAGATAGAAATCCTAATAGATATAATATGAATCGCTTACAAAGCCTATGGACTTGCCCCTTGGATACTTCAGAGTCTCATTCCTAAGATAGAAGTTATTTTTGAAAAAGATGAAAATAAAAGAATATGCCCTATCAATATAGTAATATACCCATGTTTTCCAAATTTTAGATCACATAAGCGTTTCTTGACATGATGCACCCTCTCCCCTGGGCCAAAAGTGAATGAAATCGACCCCCAAGTGAAAGAAAAAAATCCCTAATTCAAATGAGGGAATGGTCTAGCATCTTCACGAGAATACCATTTTGGAAATACACCTGGTGGCAGAAATGTAGTCACCACCCACTTAAGAATTTTAAACAAGACTGTTATGAGTGAAAAAAGAGTAGCTAGACTGCAATGATTGAAATATCATAATCAGATGGTGTGGGATTCCAAGTCACGGTGAGAGTTTGGGCACCTAGAGTTTCACCCGCTTAAAATCAAAATAAAATCATTGACTATTCTCATAGGGTTTGCAGGGGATATTACAATAAGTGCAGATGTAATTTCTAGCTTCCTGCCACGTTAGCAGAGATAAATTCATTTTGTTCATCTTCCACATCATGCATCATAAACATTGCATCAACCATAAAATTTTTGTTAGGAACATTCACTGCTTCTTTCATCTTTTTTTTGTGTTTCTGGCTTTGAACTGTCCCCTAGGACAAAATCATACACCTTGTTATTGATCTCAACCCAAATGAATCTTGGGCATATTTTTATTCTCCTCTCTTTCATCATTTTTCTCACCTTTTCTACATCAGACCACCTACCAACTGCAGCGTATATATTTGACAGAGCCACATAATGTGCAACATTTTCAGGTTCCAACTTGAGAACGTGGTCTGCAACACATTCTCCCAGTTATATATTCATATGTGTTATACAGGAACCGAGCAAAGATCCCCACACTGCAGCATTAGGTTTGATTGGCATTTTGTGGATAAACGTTTCTTCCTAATAGGATGCAAATGTCTATCTTCTCGACGACCCTTTTAGTGCTGTTGATGCTCATACATGAGCTCATCTCTTTAAAGTACTACTCTCAATCTCCAATTAGAAGGATTGAATGCATTTGTAGAGTAGATTGTCAAAGTACACTTTTATTTGAATGCATAGTCCAATGCCTCATTAGTTCACCAAATAATGTAACAAGAGTTCCTTCTTGGAGTTCTGGGATCGAAGACAGTGGTATATGTCAAACATCAAGTAGAATTTTTATCTGCATCTGACCTTATACTGGTGAGCCCACTTTCTACACTTGGAAATGTGTAACCTTTATGTACAGTACAATTTACTCTTTGAATAGCAAATTGCTAGTGTCAGGTCATGAAAAAGATTTAGGGATCTTTTGGGAAAATTTGCAGGTTATGCAAGATGGAGACATAGTTAAAGTTGGGAGGAGTGAAGATATTATGGGTGGTGCAGATTTATTAAAGCTAGCTGGTGCACACCAACATACTTTGAATGCAATTGATGTACCACAAATTTCATCTAGGAGGTTAGCGCCACAAATAGGCAATAACAAAAGTAGATTCTACAATACCATGGACTATGAATCCGATAAACCATTTCAAAATGAGGATGCAGAGGACCGAGCAATGAGAATCAATGAAAATAGATCTCGACAAATTGTAAAGGAAGAAGAAAGAGAAACTGGGAAGGTCAAAATGCAAGTCTACCCTTCTTTTATAACTGCAGCATATAAGGGTGCCTTGGTACCTATCATATTGGAAGCACACATACTATTCCAGGTGCAGAAAATTAGTAGCAATTATTGGATGGCTTGGGCTTCGTGAGGATTGGACTCCATGATCTAAGGTCTAAATTAAGAATTATTCCACAATACCCAATACTATTTGAAGGAACTGTACGGAGCAATCTGGACCCTCTTGAAGAACATTCTGACAATGAAATTTGGGAGGTAAATCCTCTTAAAAGGAATCAATTTTAATTTCCATGCCATGTTGGAGGCTCTTTGGATTATAACTCATTATTTTGCAAGACTAAGAAACACTCCCTGTTATATGATATTAGTTATACATAAGCTAGTCACTAGGAGTGACTGGGGCCGTTAAGAGTGGGGATCTGTTACAGCTACCACCAGGTTCGATTCTTCTTATATGATGTGGTCTTTTGCTGAAGGTCGGGTTGGTGAGAGTGGGGTTATTTTATATCTTCTACCAGGTTTGATTCCTCTTACATGATTTTTATCCAAGGATGTTGGCATACTAACCTCTATAAGAGAGCCATTGTTTGTTCTGTGGTTGGACCATGAAGGTAGTTGTTTTGGGTCATTGTTTGATCCTTGGTTGGGCATCAAGGCTTTTAAATCACAGTGTAAACAACATTCTATTTTATTAGGTGGTTCATCTTGTTCTTTTTTGTTTTATGTACTTCATAGAAAAATAATTAATGTTGTATAAGATGGAACCTACATCATTATATTTAAGATCCAATGGATGTACATCTCAGTCTATATAACATTTATTACACTGTTGAGTAGTGCATATGTTTTGTCAAAAGGTATGAAGGGCTGACACACCCTGTAAGGGAGCGTTCTGTGTTCTGTGGCTGGCACATTATGGACATTAAATCAGTTCACTTCTTGTTTCATAGTTTATCCATCAAAGTCATTAAGTTGGGTTAGTTGATATATCCACACAAAGTAAATGGTATCCTGTCACAACATGTGATTCTTTTCTTAAAGAGGGAATCATTGTTTTTTCCAAGGTTGGCCTCTCTAGGTGGTTAAATTGGGTAATTGTTTGTTCAACAATTGAGTCATCAAGGTTGTTAAGTTGAGCCAAATGGTATATACACAGGGTAAACAACATTCCACCTCTTAATAGGAGGTTGATGCTCATCACTTCAGTAAAAATTTGAATAATATTCAATACTTCTTAAATAAGTGAGCTATAAAAGTAGAAATGACGCAAATTGTACTCCTATTGACTTTTTGGAGTCTTTCCTATTAGAATATAGAGGGAATTTGGAAGACCATGAAGTGTTAAAGTCTCACTCTAACTGGTTTTATCTTAGTTTTCCTTTTCCATTTAAGAGAGTTCAATGACCTCTCCACTATTTGTTTTTACCTCACTAAAATGATTCTGATTGATGGAACCTCTATTTGTCTCATCACTTTGTTGCATTTGACAATTAGTGCTAATTTTAATAGCTATTATTTCTGGTGCCATAGAAATACAGTATTCTATTTCTATTTTTATATGTTGTGAAATTTTTTGCTTTCACGTCATTGAAAAAGGTACCAGTGTGTAGCTGCAAACGTTTAGAAATTTTAAATAATGAACCTTTCTTTGATTGTTTTTAAATCATGAGGATCCAGTTCTTATCTAATGTTAAAAAGTGCAATTTTAATTTTAAAACTTTCATTTTATCTGGAAATAGGAAGCTAGAGCTAAAAGGGTGGATTCAGCTGTGGCAGTACAAGCGAGACCTGTTCTACCAGAATTTGCTTATGTCAGTAATGATGACAGGCCGCCGTTAAGTGTTGATTTTGAAGGTAATTTTGAGTTCCATTGCGAAAGAGAACAATTTTGAAGTATATTTGATGTTAAGTGGTACGAGAAATTGATTTGAATGTTGAGGATAACATATGTGATACCTTTTGGTAAAAATTCTTGCTTTTGAATGATTGATTATTAACCACAAATTGGCATTTTATTGATTAAGTAATGTGTCTTTCATGGAGAACTGAAAAAGAAGCATTAGGGTAACCAAAAGCTGCATCTGGGAGTTATCTAGTATTGAATGAGCAAAAGCTGTTTTCATATGTCACACAGCTTGGACTTGCTACTGGGTATGATTCTCCAACTCTTAAAGAAGGCCTATCTAGAGAGTTGTCCCTAGGTTCAATGGATTCTACTTCAAATAGCATTAATACAGAAAGAGCTAGTGTTTTTGCATATACGGGTATGTGAGCGAAACTATTTTACGTATTTTATGTGTCTCAAAATCAGTCAATGTCATACTACTATTTGTCATCAAGTAGTTGTCCAATTAATTTTTGATGTTTTTAGCATCCTTGATATCTTTCCCTTTCCTCTTAACACTGCATAACATTTTTTTATGTAGTTGTTCCATGCATTGGATCTATCTTGTGTTGATTACTTTGTAGTTGTCTTAACAGTTTCAACTAACGGGGAGCACAAGGAAACATACAAAATGTGATTGTTGTTGGGAATGATCATAGTCTAGAAGGATGTAGGGCTACATGAATTTCTTCTAAGATCCCTCTATATTTCATTTCTTATGTTAATCTAGTCTAAAATCCTATTTCACTTTCTATTTTTAGGCTAGACAAATTAAAGAATTTATTTATTTATTAAACTTGCGTAACTGTGATGACATGCAATTGTAGGAATTTTGTTGATTGCCACCATCATTTTCTAGTCAAAGTAAAGAAGTTTGCAAGCATTATTTTAACAGTGCATATTATTAGAACTTCTAATGGTTTAGTGTTGCAGACTTGTGACCAATTGTGAAAATTACTTTTCCTCACCACATACAAACATTTCTTTGGTATAATTTCATGGAGACTACCAGAAACAAATCATAAATGACTAGATGCTGATGATTGAAGATTGTTAGTGGTTGGTGTGGACCTCTTGAACTTGGTTCACGGAGGCCCAGATTCTTGATGTTGGACAGATGATTAGCCTAATCTATGATAAACTTTGAATCTCCATAACCTTGAAATTGCTTAATGCCTCCATTATCAGATGTTTTCCACAGTCTGAATGTAGACTTCTGCCTTGCTTGCCCCTTTACTAGCCTCATAGTTTAGCAACAAATGAAAAGAAGAGTTGTTAGTACAAGTCTTTTCTGAATCACATAGGAGAGTGACTTTTATAAATTCTTGTTTGGTTTAGGTACCCTTCTATAACAACAAAGTATATTTAGAAAGCTTGTCTACAATTGAGTTGAAATCTTGGTAAATGTGTCGAAAAAGGATTATTATTAAGGTTTCAAAACATTTTTTGACCTCTTGAACTTGATTCATGCAAGCTCAGATTCTCGATGTTGGACAAAGGATTAGCCCAATCTATGATAAACTTTGAATCTCCATAACCTTGAAATTGTTTAATTCCTCCATTCTCAACTATTTTCCACAGTCTGAATGTAGACTTCTTCCCTACTTGCCCCTTTACTAGCCTCATAGTGTAGCAACAAATGAAAAGAAGAGTCGAAAAAAACAAAGCATCAGCTCCACAAATACCTGATACTCCTTTTCATGCTCTCTTGAAAAGACCTTGGCTTTTCTTTATCAATATAATGCATTAGTGAACAGCTGGAATGTTTTTCTTTTAGAATCCTTTTGCAGTCCATTACCTCTCTAATCCTATCTGCTACCTGGGAAACTGTGAAGACTTGTTCCAAAAATATCATCAAATTTATTGACATCCATATATCATATATAAGAAAAACATGGGAGTTTGAAAAGTTGCTACAGTTTTGTCACCAATGTAGTCCTAGACAATCTACCAAGCTATGCCTATATATATCATCTTGATCTGTCCCCTGTAACCTGTGGCACGTCAAGTCATACAGATCTGGAGAAGGTGCACAAGACAAACAAGTGATCCATAGACTTAGCATTTCATTTGCATGTGATACATCACCCTTGTCTGCACCAATCTCTCATTTTCCTGCTGGTAGTACTTTATTAGCCAGTACCAACCACATTAGTGTTTTTGTTTCTAAAGGATTGAATAGCTTCCAAACAACTATCCTCCAGGATGCTCTCTCTTGCATGAGTTCCTCCACTTTGGTAGCATAACCTATTTTGACCCACGGAGTGCATTTCCTTGTTCCCTTGATCCTTGAACACTTTAAATTCTCGGATCCTTGATGATTGGGAAAGTCAATGTAATCGTCGCATTCCTCTAGCTCACCTTGTAAAGTTAAGACTGTTTGTTGTCAGCCATCCTCAAGACTAGGCATTTCTTGTCAATTGCGAGTCTACCTCTCTATGACAGTATAGACCACTGAGCATGTAAACTATCTAGCAGAGCCTCTGAAATTTAAAATTTCCTTCAATCCCGATCCACGAATCCTTTCCAATTCTGAATTTTCCTGAGTTCCCTCATTTATTTACCCACCAAGGGGAAAACTTTACCAAAGGCTTTCCTTGTAATGGAAGCATCCTGTGAGTGTTTTTTTTAAGAAAATATTCCATGGATGCATCTCTTAAGTGTTTGGATTTCATAACTTCACCTCAGTGTCCATCATTATAAAGCAATATCTAAAGGCTCTTAGTTGTAAATTTTGCGTTGAAGTGTTTTATGTGTTTTAAACCCCATTCCCAGCTTACTTGGAATTGGCTACCTGGTTCCATTTATAACTAGTGGAATTTCTTGGACCTCCCTCCTATGTGAAGGATGTTGAAACACTTCTTTCCAATTTGGTTAAGATTCCTTTTGGTCGCTGTGATATAGACATCCAATACTCTTGTATGCTTTCTAGAATAGATTAATGAAGGTTAATATATCAACCATAGGACAGGGATGACAAAAATTTAAATCTCAATCATATGGTTTCAAGATGAAACCTAGGTATTTGACTTCTTGAAATAATTAATGGGAAATATGATTTTGGTCTGGTCTTTAAATTACTCTTCCAATCCACTTTACATTTCTGAAGACTTATTCATATTTATTACCATTCCTTTAGTCTTGCAATAGAGGTCCAGAAGCCCCTTAATCTTTTCCAGCTCCCTAACATAACTATTGACTGAAAATCAATGTGTCATCTACCAAAAGTAAATGGGTGATATGAACGAGTTTGCTACTTTAATCCCCTATAATTATGTTCTAGCATTCAATTAATTTAGAAAGTTTTCTTTATTGGGCTAAATTGTTTTAAAAATATTTCACATTTAGATTTTATGATTTTTTATTTTCTATGTCCTATTTTTCTAGCAGCAAAACTCAGAAGTTCTATGATGTTAGAAATCCTTCACAGCAACACTGGGGACTTTGTTTACCTCCACCAGTGGCAGAGGTTCCCTTGCTTGGATCAGCTTCTTCAAGTAAATTGAGAAAATCACTGGCTCCTCTAAGTGACTTTAGGATTTTAGTATATTGTACTTCAGTCCAATTATCTTTAGCATTTGTTATTGATATCTGTGCAAATAGCTTTTTCTATGCTTCCATATTAGATTATTTAATATCTTCTGATTCAATCTTAAATAATCATTAGTATAGAAGCTAATGTGTATTTTCTTTAGACAACTTATTTTTACTTCAGTGATTGTCTTCTAGATTCTTTATACATGGCTTCATTTTCATTTCCTAATAATATATACATGTTCATATTTCTATGTGAAACTAGATTACAGGAGGTAATGCTGAGACTCCTCTTTCGAGTGGAGCTACTAGAAAATTAGTTGTATTGCCAGCTAGTGCATCTTGGTATGAAATTTGTTTCTTGTCATGGAATATTTATTTAGTTTTCCAGCACCCCCCTAGATTGGTGCAGAGTAACATTACACATTGAGTTTAGTGAACATAAGCTTCCATATGATTTAGGAGTTTGTGGTGGAATATTACATATCTTATTGAATATTGAGACATTAATGGTTGTTGCAGGGGCTCCCATGTTGCACATGAAAAATCAATTAGTATGAGGATCCCAGCTATTCATAACTCCTCTAATCCTAAAACAAGTTCATCTAATTCACTTTCACTGTCTCAAACATTAAATCTCCCCGCCTTGGTGGTGGAAGCTGCAGCATCAGGGTTGAGTTCTGATCATGGAAAGCTATTGGTCAATAAGGGTGGGAAGTCATCAACATTTATATCTAAAAAACATATTGATGCCAAACCTAATTCAATGACTGGAATAGATATAAAATTAAATTCATGTGTAAATACTTCTGGGGAATCTTTCCATGGAAAGAATGCTAGTTTAATTTTGTAATAGTAATAATTATATAGTTTGTAGATTGATATCTATCATAAATTTGTTTGAATATCATCATTGTCAAGAAATAATAACTTTTTAAAGGGTGCTAGGTCAATGGTAGAGCGCCTGCCTAATTATAGGCAGGAGGTTGGTGGTTCGATTCCTCCATGCCCTATCATAAATTTGTGACTACAAAAACGACTAAATTCGCATATATACGACTATTAGTAGCTAATTTCCCGTATCTTAGTCGTATTTAGCTTAGTCATTAATATGTTAACATCTAGTAGTTTATTTAGTCATATATTTGGTCATTAATGGTTGCAATCAGTGACTAAATCATTGACTAAATCAATGACTAAATCAATGACTAACTCGGTGATTAAATCAATGACCAAATCCATGACTAAATCAATAACTAAATCAATGACTAAATCATTAACTATCAATGACTAAAACAATGACTAAATCAATGACTGAATCATTGACTATCAATGACTAAAGAATTGTCTATCAATGACTAAATCATTGTCTATCAATGACTAAATCAATGACTACTAAGTCAAGCTATTAATGACTAGTGAAATACGGCTAGCTATAAGATAGTGGAAATTTGCTACTATTAGTCACTGACTCAAAAATAGTTGTTTATAGCATGATTTTAGTCATTAATTTTTCATTTTCTACTAGTGAAGAACAAGATCTATTGCTTGCAGAGACTGAGCCATATAATGAACAATGGAGAGCTTATAGCCTTAAGCTCCTACAGAACAATGAGAAATTGAAGGGAAATCATGACAAAGAAGTTGTAGGTATAAAACGCCTTTAGAATTTAGTAAGGAGTTAGAGAGTTGAGGCATGTAAGCACTTGTTTGATATCAATATGTTGAAAAATAAATTGAAGGACGGATCAAATCCAGCTGGTAGAAACTTGAACATTGTGGTCAATGCAACATAATCCTTGTCAGTAATATTAAAACTCAATTTTGAAATTTTGAAGAATATATATGTTTTGTTTGCATGAGACATGTAAACAGATAGGCATGGGAAAGAGATTTTCCAGGAAATAGGATAGTGAAGCATTGAATATCTTTGATTTTTTCAGCAAGGTTAAGAATTAGTGTTGAAAATTTTTGATATTTTGGAAAGACATGTTTGCATGAAGACATGCAAATACTCAGGCGTGGGAGTATGTTGGCTCGCCAAATTGACACTCTTTTGTACCTCTTTACACCCTCCATATATACCTTTGATATATTCATTTGATCCTTTTATCCCACAAATCCTTCTATATTTTCACATATTCATGCAAATATTCAGCAAGTTATTAAGGTATGATAATTCATTAATTTCCTTTAATTTAATGTTTAAATGTCATTTCTTGAAGGATTTGTGACTAATTACATTTCTGTAGAATTTTTTGATTTCTACAACGCACATTAGCATTCAACAGCAGTTAGTCATTATGAATCTCTCCATATGTGGCCAACTTGCTCAAACAAAATTGAGTTTATCCATCTTCAATTTCGCTGATGACTTATGTACAATTAATGCAATCTTCATCTCTAGGAGCTACGTGCCAAAGAGATGAACATTTTCTATTAAACGACAACCCAAAGAATATCTTGAACATGAGGAATTTAGCTATTTTCACGTTGTATTCTTAATTAGCAGATCATGTTGTTAATGTTAAACCGATAATGGTTATCTTAGCCTGCGAGCTATATAAAGAGAGCCATAGATCAAAATTGAGTAGTAAGAAGATATAGGGAGAAGATAGAATAGCATGTATGTAGACAGGGATGATGATGTATATGTATGCAGAATACAATGGACGATTAATAGAAGGGTTGTGTTACTAATTGCTGGTTTCTTTTGAATGTGATAGAGTTATGATGTTTTTTATAAAGCACAGATAATTTGGTAAATTATAATCTGATTTAGTTTATATTGTCAGTGTTTTTATTTTATATGCATGTAGCTTAAATCTCTTAGTATGTAAACTTCATAAGAACTCATGGTCTCGTTGGAAAGGATCCACCAACACAAACCATAAGCCCTTCCTTTGTAATTTTAAGTGATTATAGTTAGGTTAGTTAATTGTTTTTGTTTCCATTATAAATAAGAATTGTGCAGGATCAATTAACTTTAGGAATCAGAAGTTATTCACTGTAAGAGATAATATTCATAGCATTGGTTAGTTTAGAATCGAGCTCGGGTAATAGGAGAAGTTGATTTTAAAATACCATTTTAAATACTTAGTATTGTAGGTCTGATTTGTTTTGCTGTAGATTCAAATTCTTGGTTTGAAAGTCATGCATTAAGTATGTAAAACTTGGTTCCCAACAAAATAAACTTCATTATATTTTCCTTTATAATTTTAGGATATATAAATGGCATTCATTTTCGTTATAGCTTTAAGATCGTCTAGTTCTGTTTTTAAAGATTAATTGTATTTATTATGCAAATCATATTTATTTTGTTTTAGTTTTAAAATACAAGTTAGTTTGAAATAGTTTTGATCACAGAAACAACTCATTTTTTTAAGATGAATCAGTAATATCTATAATAGTAGTTCTTAAAAATCCATTAATGTAATAAGATATTTTAAAGTATTAAATGATACATCAACTTCATAAGTTTGCTTTCTACAACTTACTCTATTTTCTTTTTCTTAGTTCACTTTCTGTAACCTATTCTATTTATCTGTGTTGACAAATAATTTTTTGTTTATTCAAGTTTCTGAGTTATGTTAGATAGAACCTAGTTTATGCTTCAGTCTTAGAATTGTATTAAAGTTAATTTAAAGAGTATTTTTATCTCTATAACTAGGATAAGACATGAATTTGGGTACTTTGTAGATGTGAGAGTATTCTACGTAATATTAGAACTTTGCATTTGATTAAATTTGATAATTGATAGACTAGAAATATTTTTATTACACATTTTGAATAATTCCCTATATTAGAATAATGTAGTTTAGAGTATATTGAATTAGGATAGGCCTTAATCCTGCATATACAGTGTTTGCATATCACAAGTTACCTTCCTAGGTTGATAATTAAGTGTTGTGTTAGATAGTGCATATTTAGGCTCGACAGCCACCTACGAGCTTCACCAGGATTTTATGCTCAGACAACCTGTCTCACCGACTATGCTAGAACTCCCTCTTTCGAGAGATCTCAATATGGATCACATACTGGAGCTTCATTGCTCCTCTCTGCATCATACAAAAATGCAAGTTAGATCAATCAAATCAAATAGTAGTTTTCAAAAGAAACATACTACCTACCAAATATCCGATCAAGTGGCAACATATTTTTCCTCGGATGTACTCAGTTCCATGCAGGACTCCTTCCTACTAAACCAAGAGATCACACCTGATCTCATACTGAAGTAGCTCTTTCAAGTGCTCTTCCTATCAATGGAACTTCCTGCCCAATACGAATCCACATAACCCTCTAGTTTAATCTTCTGATTCGTATCATAATGGATCCCATACTCAACTATACCCTTAAGGTACCTCACTGCATGCTTTGCAACCATCAAGTGAACATGTCTCAATGTGTTCACATCCAAGAAAATATCTGATCTCATATTGGTCAGATACGTCGTGGCATCAAACATCTCTAATGAAGAATCACTCAATAGCTTTAGGTTTGATGCCATAGGTGTGGTCATGGCCTTGTCCCAGGGAGATTCCATCCACACTCTACCACACCACCATGCTTATAAAGTAGTGCATCCTATCCAAGTCCTTCATCTCGAACTTGGAAGCAAGTTTCCTTCTTGCAACTTTAATGAGTTCCTCTTTTTTGTCAAGAGCAAGTATTTAACATATAATAGGATAATTGTTGGTCCTCCTCCTTCAACCTTGAAGCAAAGGTTGGAATCTACTTTACTCTTAGTAATTCCTACAGTCATTAGTAATCTATCCATCCTATCATACCATGTTGAACCTCAGGATCTTCTACAGTCACTCCCTCTGAAGTGGAGCATCATTCTCCCTCTGCCTTTTGTACTCTATGCATTGAAACATTATGTACCGAAGTGACAAGTAGCTTCTTGTGCTACTAATATTCTATGTATCCATATAGGGTCACTAAATACCAAGATCCTCTATCTTGAACCTTTTTCAAAAGTTCTTCTCGCACCCATATGTGAGCTTGTCATCCTCTATAGGCTTTCATCTTCAACTTGTATAAAATGTTAATATCTTCATCACTCTAGCTGATCTTCAAGCTCCTCATGTATGTGTTATCCCATGGGTGCCTTCTGAGCTCATACAAGGCCTTCTTTAATTTGCACACATGAATCTGCCTATCATATGCCTCAACTCCCACTGGCTACAAATGTCTCTTCGTAGTCTATGCCTTCTTTCTGTGAGAAGCCTCATGCTATGGATATTGCCTTGTATCCCATGACGTCATCATCTACTGCATGCTGTATCTTGTAATTACATATGGAAGACACTACATTCTTCTCTTTAGGTCTCGATACCTCATCCTAGACATCATTATTCTTGACCTAGTACTCTCCTTCCCTTTCTTCTTGACTACTTCTTCATAGTTGGAAGGTTCTGCATCAATGATGTCGCTCAACAGTATCTCATAACTGCAATGTGTCTAAGACCTCTTTATTCCTTTAAAGGTATCATCATATTATTATTCATTTTGGATAATTTCTTGATATGTCATCACTTGTTCTTCGAAACAAGTCTCATCCTTATTTTCTCGTAGGTGATTGTACGCGATCTTTCCTATAAGTCAAATGCATTAGTTGTATAGTTAGAAACATTTCATAAGACATATAATGAAAATTTTTATGCATAAATATATAATCATGCAACTATTTTAGCCAATGCAACATTCATCCATATCTCACAAAAACTTTGTATATGTTGTTAGTTTTTCAACATTAATCTAGCATTATATTAGGATCTTTACTGAGAGAATAACAAGTACAACAATCAAACACAAGAGACAATGAACACAATGTTTTTGATCGGGGAAACCATAAATGGAGAAAACCCCACAACTTCCTCAGAGATAGAATCAACACAAGATGTAAAACCCCAAAACAGTAAGATGCACTCCCGACAGTAGTAGTCTTCTTCTTGTCTAGTCCCAGTGTATTTCTTTCCTCACTAATGTGCCACACTTGAGTGAGTGAGTGATGTGTGTGATAAATAGAGAGTCTCACTCTCTATTTATATTCTTTCATTCACTTGAAGTGCACTCGATCATGTTGGCCTCACTTAACAATTACTTACTAGAGCCAACATCTCTATGAATGTCTAATAACCCTAGTGCCCCAAAACTGTGGGGACTATAACAATGACTTGACATGACTTATTTACATTATTTATCCTCCCGATCAGAACATAGGGGTATGACCACATGACTCAAATACATAATAGAAACATCCCGGAATAAACATCGGGTTACAATATATAAGATACATAGATGAATACATTCCGAAGTTACAAATACATCAACACTCCCTCTTAACTAGGAAGGTATTCTTTCGACACAATTTTCAACACTGGTTTTCTTCTCTGTATCAACTGGATCATCTTGTCATCTACATCTCAAGTCTTATGAGTCTTTAAGTCATCATCATCTTCAATTCATCGTCATCCTTCAAGTCTGGATCATCTCTCGATCATCATAGAACATCATCACAGGATTTGGATCATCTCTCGATCTGGATCAACTCTACTGGATTGGATCTGGATCATCAGTCGATCTGGATCATCTCTCGATCTGGATCATCACTGCTAGATCTAGATCATCACTACTGGATCTGGATCATCTCTCGATCTACATCTCTCGGAGTCATCATAACTGGATCTGGATCATAGCTCGATCTAGATCTCACCTGGTCATCATCATGTGTGCACTATCTTGTCATAGGAAGTTCTACAGATCCATCCTTCTTTCATGCTGGTTGTAGGCCTAGCCAACAGGTAGGTCTTCATCTAGTACTTACATCTAACCTACTCATCAGAAAGGCACACCCAACACTCACATCTGATCATATAGTAAACTACAATCACATCAGAAAGGCCCAACACTCACATTCACCAGCAAGGTAGGCACATCCACTACCATCTGTGAAATGGATCTGCACTTACATCTGACCTACTCATCAGAAGGGAACAATACTCACATCCATCCATGATGGAACACATCCTGCTCACAATGATGGAGGAGTTCTACACTTCCATCTAGGTCAGAACCACATCCACTCACAATGATGGAATATTTCCTCACTTTCATCCAGGATAGAACCACATCCGCTCACAATGATGAAAGAACTCTGTTCTTTTCACCCAGGATGGAACCACATCCACTCACAATGATGAAAGACTCTCATCTAGGTAGGAACACATCTTGCTCACAATGATGAAATATTTCTGCACTTACATCTGACCTACTCGTCAGAAGGGCATGCACTCACATTTGACCTAGTAGGAACTGAATCCTACACCCTCATCAGAATGGCCCCCAGTCCCAGGCTGAGCTACCTGGTAATGGACCAGGTGCCTCCACTCTCCTGGAGAGTGGCAGTTGCTCTTACATCTGTCCTACTCGACAGAATGGCCAGCACTCATATCTGACATGGAAGGAACTGAATCCTCTCACCATGACAGAATGGCTCAGCCCTTGCATCTGACCTACTCATCATAATGGATTTGGATCCTTAGCACTCATATCTGACATGAAAGGAACTGAATCCTCTCACCATGACAGAATGGCTCAGCCCTTACATCTAAACTTCTCATCAGAATGGCTTTGGGACACATCACTTTCCCTAGGAGGAAACCTCGATCTAGAGAACACCAAGCTTCTCCCTGAAGTACTCAAACTTCACTCTAGCTAATGGCTTCGTAAACACATCAGCTATCTGTTCCTCCATCGCAAAATACTAGAGCTTCATTGTTCCTCTCTACACCATATCCATGATATAGTGATACTTGATCTTGATATGCTTCGACTTGTCATGGAACACTGGATTCTCTGACAACTTCACACAACTCTGGTTGTCACAATGTATACAAGTAGCATCCAATTGGAGATCAAATAAACCAGACAGTAGCTTAGTCATCCATACTGCCTCACAACTATCTGAACAAGCTGCGACATACTCTACTTCAGCTGTACTCAGTGCCACACAGGATTGCTTCCTGCTAAACCAAGAGATCACACGTGATCCCATACAAAAGCAACATCCTGAAATACTCTTTCTATCAATGGCATTGCCTGCCCAATCTGAATCAACATAACCCTCTAGGTTAATCTTTTGATTCACATCGTACTTGAGCCCATAATCAATTGTACCCTTCAGATACCTTAGAACATGCTTTGCAGCAATCAAGTGAACACTTCTCGGATCTGTCAGGTACTGGCTCAAGGTGTTCACAGAAAAGAAAATATCTGGTCTCGTGTTCGTTAGGTACATCAATGACCCAATCATCTGACGATACATCATAGAATCAACCGACTCTGATGAAGCATCACTCAATAGCTTCAGGTTCGATGCCATAGGTGTGGCCATGGCCTTGCAGTCCATCATCCCAAACCTCTTCAGGATCTCTACTGCATACTTCCCTTGTCCAAGGAAGATTCCATCTGTACTATGCCACACCTCCATACCTAGAAAGTAATGCATCATTCCCAGGTCCTTCATCTCGTACTCAACAGCAAGATTTCTCTTCGTATCAGCAATCAACCCATCCATACCTATCACAAATAGATCATCTACATATAGTATAAGCATCACTGGGTTGTCATCTTCAACCTTGTAGTAAAGGTTGGAATCTTCTTTACTTTTGGTAAAGCCCAAACTGGATAGAAAGCTATCAATTCTTCCGTACCATGTCATGGGTGCCTGTTTCAAACCATATAGGGCTTTCTTCAATCTCCATACATGAGACTCTCTGTCATGTGTCTCAAAACCGAGTGGTTGTTCTACATACACTTCCTCTTCCACTACACCATTCAAGAAGGTAGTCTTGACATCCATCTGGTGTATCTTCCATTTCATCACTACAGCCGGAGCAAGTACTGATCTGATGGAAGTGTATCTGGCTACAGGTGTAAAGGTTTCTTCATAGTCTATTCCCTCTTTCTCAGAGAATCCTTGAACTACAAATATTTCCTTATACTTTTCAATGCTACCGTCTGCAGCATGCTTGATCTTGTAGATCCATTTTGAAGTTACAACTGAATTCCCTTCTGGTCTTGGGACAACATCTCAAACATCATTCTTCATGATCGATTGGTACTCTTCGATCATAGCATCCTTCCATTCTTTCTGTTCTGCCGCTTCTTCATAACTGGAAGGTTCTTTATCAATGAAATCACATAGTAAAGCTACATACTCGGAATTTGATCTGGTTCTCTTTCTTTCTCTGTGATTCTCTTCTGGATCCCCATATCTTTCCACACCTTGGATAAGTTCTTGTACCCAAGCAGGTTTCCTCTTATGAGGATTCTTCTCCAGAGGTGGATCTATAGGTCTTTGTGGTTCCTTGAACTCTCGATCTTCTTCTTGAGCTCCTTCGTCCATGATTGTATCATGAATCCTGGGTACTTCTGCTTCTGCTTCTTCAGGTTCTTTAGTAGGTTTCTTTCTAGATTTTCTATAAGCTGCGCCTTCATCAAATGTCACATCCCTGCTGATTTAAATCTTCTTGTATCCTGGGAAGTAGATTCTGTAAGCCTTCGAGCTTTCAGAGTACCCCACAAATATGCCCTTCCTTCCTGAAGGATCTAATCTTGTTCTCTTTTCTTTTGGAATGTGTATGTATACGGGACAGCCAAATATTCTGAGATGGTTGAATTCTGGTTTCTTGCCAGAGAAGACTTCTTCAGGAGTCTTGTTCTCAAGTACTCTATGTGGAGTACGGTTCTGTACATACACTGTTGTTCTGGAAGCTTCAGCCCATAGATGCATAGGAAGGTCTTGATCATGAAGCATTTCTCTTGCGGATTCCATGATGGTTCTGTTCTTCCATTCCGCAATCCCATTTTGTTGTGGATTATAAGGAGTGGACAACTCCCTCTTAATCCCTGATTCTTTGCAAAGCTCTTTGAATTCATTTGAAGTGAATTCTCCACCATTATCTAATCAAATGGTCTTGATCTTATTTTCAGTATGGTTTTCTATCAATGCTTTGAATTCTTTAAACTTGCTGAATACTTCATCTTTGTTCTTCATAAAGTAAACCCATGTCTTCCTAGAAAAATCATCAATAAAAGAAACATAATATGCATACCCACTTAGAGAGTTTGATGAAATAGGACCGCATACATCGAAGTGGATGATTTCCAAGATTCCTTTTGCTTTTCTTTCACTGCTTGGAAATGTCTTCTTTGTATTCTTTCCTTTCGCACATCCTTTGCAGACCCCATCATGTTTATCTTGAATTTCTGGAAGACCTTTGACAACTTTACTTGCAGTAGGTAGTGCTCTTTAATGCACATGTGCAAGCCTTCTATGCCAAAGCTCATTTGGCTCTACTGTTTCATGGATCAAGGCTTGTTCTGGATGGCCCTTCAATTTGTACAAGCCTCCTTCTTGTTCTCCAATCACTACCACATCATCGATAGTCTTTCCTTTTGGCCACATGATGACTTGACCATCTATGAATGCCACCCGCATTCCTTTTGCATCTAATGCTGAAATGGATAGAAGGTTCTTCTTCAGTCCTGGCACAAACAATACTTCTTTCATTGTTAGAGACTTACGAGAGTCTAGCTTGTATGAAGATTCCCCACTACCTTTTATTGGATATTGGTAGTCATCTCCTAGTTTCACCTTGTGAGGTGATTCATGTTATGACAGTCTCACAAAAGATTCCTTGAATCCTGTCATATGTTTGGAAGCCCCACTGTCTATAAGCCAATCATCACTTCCATGAGTAATTTTACCTGTGAGAGCTGATATCAGAACATATTCATCCTCGCTTGAAGAATCTTCACTTTCATATCTTGATCTTTTTCTGGATGGTTCATCATCTTTTGCAGCATGAGCATGATGTCTTATTTTTTTTCCCTTATTTACTATCTTCTATTTGTTAGGAAAATCCTTTGCAAAGTCTCCTGCTTCATCACAATCATAGCATATGATCCTAGACATATCTCTTCTAGTATTATCTTTGTGAGAGTGATTACCTCTGGAGCGATGAAATTTCTTTCTTGTTGACTTGGAGTGAGTCTTGGAGTGTACCATGGGAGCTTGGTCTTCACTTCCCATCTTCCCTTATTGAGCTGCTATCCTAGCTTCTTCTTGAGAGAACTCTTCCCATAGTCTGCTGAACTTGACTAACTTCTTCCTAGCACAGATTCCTTGAATGAAAGCATCCCATGACCTAGGGAGGCCATTCAAAGTAGTCATCACAATCTCTGCATTTTCCACTTCTTCATCAATAGCTTCTAATTGTTCCTTGATTTGAGAAACCCTTGTGAATTAAGACTGGATAGTTTCTGCATTCTGAATCTTCACATTCTTCAGTTGGTTCCTCAGGTTCATCTTTTGATTGATGTTCTTTCCTTCAAACAATTTGGTTAGGGCATCAAACATAGCTTTAGGTGTCTTGAGAGAGGACACCTGTGGGATAAGGTGATCCTTAATAGAATCAGGAATGATCCTCTTTGTCGTAACCATCTTCTTCTTATGTAAGGCCTTTGCCTCATCTCCCTCTAGAACTGGAACCTCCTCATGAATATAGGAGTCTAATTCATTCTCTTCCAGGACCAGGGAGATCCTATACTTCCAAGCTTGGAAGTTATCAGCTCCCTCAAGCTTTTAATCAAGCTTGGTATGATGAGACATCTTAAATGAGAACCTCAAATGGAAATACAAAATATTTTAGATCTTACCAGGTTCAAGATGTCGGATCTGAAACTTGAGCTGAAATCCTGTAGAGCTGGTTCAGGAGCAAACTAGGGTTTTGCTTTTCTGGAGTTTTGTCCACCCAAATGTCTTGAAATTTGTCCCTAAATTCTATTTTGGGAAGGATATCAATCCATGCTTGGGCTCACTGAAAAATTCCTCTTCTATAAAAAGCCCTAATTTCGGACCCCAATGACAGGTCCAAAACTGAAAAACCTCAGAATTGGATTTTGTTTCGACAGAAAGATGCGCCCTAAGGAGGAGAGTTGTTCCAACTAAATTTTGCTGAAAATATATGGAGGAAGATCCACAAACTAGGAATCCCTAGTTTCCGCAGCTGCACAGTGTCTTCTTCTCAGGTTAGCTCTGATACCATGTTAGTTTTTCAACATTAAGCTAGCATTATATTAGGATATTTACTGAGAGAATAACAAGTACAACAATCAAACACAAAAGACAATGAACACAATGTTTTTGATCGGGGAAACCATAAATGGAGAAAAACCCACAACTTCCTCAGAGATAGAATCAGCACAAGATGTAAAACCCCAAAACAGTAAGATGGACTCCCGACAGCAGTAGTCTTCTTCTTGTCTAGTCCCATTGTATTTCTTTCCTCACTAATGCGCCACACTTGAGTGAGTGAGTGATGTGTGTGATAAATAGAGAGTCTCACTCTCTATTTATATTCTTTCGTTCACTTGAAGTGCACTCAATCATGTTGTCCTCACTTAACAATTACTTACTAGATCCGACATCTCTATGAGTGTCTAATAACCCTAGTGCCCCAAAACTGTGGGGAATTTAACAATGACTTGACATGACTTATTTACATTATTTATCCTCCCGATCGGAACATCAAGGTATGACAACATGACTCAAATACATAATAGAAACATCCCGGAATAAACATCGGGTTACAATATATAAGATACATAGATGAATACATTTCGAAGTTACAAATACATCAACATATGTCTTCCATCTCTACCATGACATCATTGATATTGTGCACTAACCCAATATGTCAGCAAAGAGGTTTCATTCTAGATAAGTAGCAATGGAGAGTTGTATAGCACCATGAGCTACTTAACCATCACATGCATATTAGTAGTATACTGTCATTAATGCAAACATTCTATCATGCATAGTACATCAATTGAATATAAACAAATGCATGAAAAAACAATATCATGAAATGACGATTGAGTATTTATCTTTATTTGTTTCATGGGTAGAATTATTCTTGAGCCTTCAGCTTCATCATTTTATTCATTCATAACAACATAATTTCTTATCCAAATGCTAATATGGATAAGAGGATTTTCAAGATTTGAGTCCTTTGTATTCCTCATCACTTGAGGGATCTTCTTTGAATCCTGATAGCTTGATCTTCAGTTGCTCCCATCTTCTCTTTCTCTTATTATGAGTCGAGCTTCATCTTGTGTGCGCTCTTCCCAGAGTCTACTGAAAGTAATCACTTCCTTCTGGCACACATTCCTCAAATGAATGAATCCCTTGATCCTAGGAGGCAATTCAAGGTGGTTATCACAATTTATGTATTCTCTACTTCTTCATCCACTGCTTCAAGTTGTTCTTTGATTTGAGATACCCTTGTAAAGTATGACTGTATGGTCTCTGCATTCAGGATATTTATATTCTTCAACTGGTTTCTCAAAGTCATCTTCTGATTTATGTTCTTCCCTTGAAATAGCTTGGTCAAAGAATCAAACATCTCTTTAGGTGCCTTTGGGGAAGAAACTTGTGGTATAAGGTGATCCTTTATTGAATCAACAATTATCCTCTTGGAATTGACCAAGTTCTTCTTGTGTAAGGCTTTAGCCTCATCTCCCTCTAGAACTGGAACCTCTCCACTTATGTACGTGTCCAATTCATTTTCTTCAAGAACCAGTGAAAACGTATACTTCCATGCTCGGAAGATTTCAGCTTCACCAAGCATTTTAT
The DNA here is from genome assembly GCA_001517045.1 of Pseudotsuga menziesii. Lineage (NCBI taxonomy): Eukaryota > Viridiplantae > Streptophyta > Pinopsida > Pinales > Pinaceae > Pseudotsuga > Pseudotsuga menziesii. The sequence continues at coordinate 79,659 of LPNX010569420.1, read as the reverse complement.
GAAGATGGTGTGATAGGTCATTTTTAAATGAGAACCTCAAATGTAAATATCAAAATATTATATCTTACCGATTTGAGGTGTCCGTCCTGGTTCCATATCTGGCTGATCTACGGTTTATAAGAGAAACCCTAATTTTCAAAACTTGGAATTTCAAAATTTTAATTGGATAGAAATATGGGCTTCTTCAAGGAAAGTTTTCCATTTTACTCCTTTTCTGAAACAGTGGAGGGAAGCTCCCAAAATAGGAAGCCCTATTTTTCCAATTTCCTCTACAGAAATTCCTAATACTGTTTCTGTGGTATCTCTGAAAGTACTACTCCTCTGTGTCTAAATTTTTTTACAGAGGTAGCCTCGTGTGTCCTCTTTATAAAAAAATAGGTTTTATCAGAACTGGTTTCACTAGTTGGGACTTATGATATATTTTTCAAGGTGACTTAATTCAGGACTGTTCATCATAGAAAACTTGTATAGACTTCGACGTGTCACTGTTTCAACTTAGGGGTCTGTAATTTTTACCACACAACATATTGTCCATGCCCTATCTGTAAAATCTTACTAAATTTCATTTGGACCTTTGTAGCCCAAGATATAGCAATTATCCCTAGGTGTCATGTTTTGGGATGAATCGTGGAAGAGGCTAGAACCCTGATTTGGAGGAATCATATCTCCCGAGATATAGCAAATCAGAGGATGAAATGTTTTACACAGGGTACATCAGGATTTTATCTTTGGCCTTTGAAAATTTCAGCTCCTGGTCCTTCTTCAATATCACGATATAACGAATGTACCAAAACTACCAGTTTTAGTATTTTAGGGTTTTTTTAGGCCCACGGTCAAACTAGGGTTTGACTTTTCCATAGTTTTACTCAACCAAAAACTTCAACCTTGGTCTATAAATTTCGATTTTGATGAGGATATCAATCCTCTACTGGGCTCACTCAAAAATTCCTCTTTTGTGAAAATCCCTAATTTACTGCAGTAAAAACTGAAAAAGCCTGGAATCAAATTCTGCTTTGACAAAAAGATGCACCCTTCAATGGAGAGTTAGCCTAGCCTTATTTTGATGATGGATTGTGGAGAGAGACCCAAAAAGTAAGAAGCCCTAGATTTTGCAGCTGCATAGTGTCTTCTTCTCAGATTAGCTCTGATGCCATGTTATATTTTTATCATTTAATCTATATGTTCTTAGGATCTTAACTCAGAGAATAGCAAGCACAACAATAAATCAAAATAGACAATGAAAACAAATATTTTCCTTGGGGAAACATTAAAGGAGAAAACCCCACAACTTTCTCAGAGATATAATGAGCACCAAAAGTAAAACCCAAAGATACAAAGATGATCTCCTGATAGCAGTTGTCTCTCTCTCTCTCTTGTCCCAACTTCTTCTCTCTCTCAATTATACGCTACAACTGAGTTTGTGTGGCTATGATAAGTAGAGGGGATCACTCTCTTTTTATATTCTTTCATTCACTTAATACTTGACTCTTTTATGTAGGCTTGATTAATCCTAACTCAGTTATGTAGGCTCGAGTAACCACAACTAGGGTACTAATGACCCGAATTACAATGGAGGGGACATCCTCATGACTTTTAGTAATTATCCCAAGAGTAAAATTGGGGTATAAATAAATACAAGTGATTCTTCCAATAGGAGCATCGAGGACCAATGAAATACAATATATACAAGTGAATACATTCCAAAGTTACAAATACATCAACACTTAGTTGGGTTTTGGTAAGCTACAACATTGGATACATATAGATCATTTATTTACATCTCCATATCAACAATGCAATTTTTCAAATTAGACTAGGGAATCATATTAAATCTATCTCTGCTCAAAAAGTTGTTATAGTATTTCAACCAACTTTGGAGCCTCATTTTTTGTGATGTTGAGAGCTTAATATCAAAAACCCTCCTCTAAACCCATTGGGTTTATTTGAGAGTTTTAAACATGTGCAGAGAAGAAAAGCATACAAATTATTTTAAGAAAAATAGATATTACACCACATCATCCACACATAATACACATAGATTTACCCTTGAAACCCTTAACCATGGAAACCAACAAAACTTAGAGCCACACCTCTTACTTCCTCATTATGAGTATTAATCACTCACAATACAATCTATATGAATTTCATAGAATCCAAAACCCTAATCCCTTAAATCAGATTAGAAATATACCCCAATCCATTAACTATGATTAAATTACATTTTTTTGAAAAAACCCAAAAATAGCTTCAAAATATCCCCAAAAATTAGAACTCGCTTCACGTATCGGCAACGGGATAACACCCATTGCCAATGTTTGGTTCATGGAGTAAGGGGCAGAACAAACCCCACATGCACATGCAAATAATATCACACATACCCAACATATTAGATACATGTTCTCAATATTGGAGGATATTGGCATGTTTATAGTGGTTATCTTTATCGTTGTTAGCACTTCTTACTAGTTGGTCTTTGCTTTTGAAGGTGTTTATCATGTTGCTAAGATAGTATTAAGAGTATGCATATGTTGTGACAGATCCATCTAGATTATTTTGGTGATTTCTAAGTGGGATTCCATGCTTTCAACTATATGTAATGTTATCTTGTCTAAATTATTGGGTAATGACAATTTTCCACATGTTTTTAGAACATCTTCCAACCTCCTCTTCTATCGCATGTTCTTTAAGTTTTACTTTGTTGAAGTAATGGAATATGGAATTTATTATTGTATTATCATTATTTTCAATGGTACTTTAGGTTGGTATTCTATATGAAAAGGATCTTTGGGTCTACTAATATATATTGTTAGTGGCATGGTTCCTTTTCCTTTGGGTAGGTATTAGTGTGATTTATTTTCTATTTGTACCATTGCATGAAGATGTTTTTCTACTTCTGAGGTGTAAAACAGGTGTTAGTTTCACTATGCTCCTCTTTCATTTGATCAATCTAATTTTCTTAGCCATTCCTTTTCCCTCTTTATGTTCTCACTCTCTATCCTCAATTTGCTTATGTATTTTTTACGATGTCAATATTTGTGACCATCTAATATATACAACATTATTTTTCTTGATAGGTTGTGTGCATTCCTTAAAGTGTCATTTTTTGTCTCTATGCTTGGTCTTGGATTCTTTAAATAATTTAATTTGGAAATCTAGATTTGGCTTGTGATACTTGTATTCGCTCCATAATGTTATTGATTCTTTGACTTTCCACGATGTTACGATAAATAGAAGGATATTTTGGTTTTCTATGGATTTGTGCAAGGTTTCAATGAACCATAATGCAAATCAACTTCAAGTAAAAAAATAAAAAGAAAAAAATTATATACAGTATATGAATGGATGTAGTCTAGGATTGCACACAAGTTAATATGTAGTATTCTCATCATTCATTCAATAGACCACGTTATCCATATCACATAAAGATTCTATCATTCACACAAAAAATGAGCAAATCATCTATTTGCAATTGTATTTAAGAGAAAAATGATTCATCATATATAAAATCCGATGACCACTTTCTACATTACGTGATACTATAAAACAATATTAATGATAACCTTAAAATTCATATCAACAACCACCTTCACTATCAATAGTTATCAACCATTAACTGTCATTAACAACTATTTAACTAACAAACCTTCCGTAATAATTCATTAGTAATCCTTAACTAATACGTAGTTTACACATTATTCCATCATCCTATACACTTGATTCTTAGCATGTGCTCTCTATAGTTTATTGTGCTAACATACAATAAAATACTCAAGCATGCATTCTATCAATTTATCATGCTTACCAAGGAATAAAATATAGCACCAAAAAGTATCCAACACTATTTTTGGATTTCCCTCAAGCCAAAAATATTCACTTGGAAATTTTTTGTTAAAACAAAAGGGAGCTCTTGTTTTAACTAGTCAATAAAATTCTGAAAAGGAGCATCCAAATCAGAAAACAACTCGAGAAAATATTCAAAATTATGAACAAACATAGTAACCTTCTATGTAGTTGATGTCCTTGTTGAGGCTTCACATATTCATCCAATTCTAATGCATTAACATGTTTATAATGTATATTAGTATAACGAGAGTAATGTTGCCCAACATGTTCTTTGAAATTCATCACTTTGGAGGATAATTGTTGCTAATATGTGTTGGGAAAATTATATGATAGAATTTTCGATAGTTAAATTGTCAATCTGATTTAGTAGACTAATGAGACACTGTGCAAAATTCATAAAAACCATAATCTCACTTGTGCTAACACTATCTAGCATGATTATTAGTAGGGAATCCATCCCTGTGCATGCCTTTGATTTCTAATGTAAACACTAAGAGAACTCCTGCATTCATACACCAAATCAAATCCAATATAGGCCCGCAACTAATTCAGTCTAATCCAAAAGCAAGTATTGTTACAACTAAATAGACATAGTTCATGCAAGATGAGGTATTCTCTAGCATAGTTCGAACAATGAAATACTCGATTTCCTGTGACTTTTGACCTATTTATACTCTAGAGAACCAGCCTCTATCCAATTTGGCTTACAATAAAAAATCAGTTATCCTATGGATCAAGCCTTATGCTTTGGAAAATAGAAAGAATGAGAATATATTTCAATATAACAATCATCTACAAGAAATAAAGAAACACAATTAATCAATTGCTAATTCATAACCATATCTGACAACTGCAATAGAAACAAGATACTATGTTCACAATCTTATTCAAGCTACCAAATAGAAATAGAAATTCACAACAAACAAAAGAATATGAAAATAACTAAGTTCCTGTGAATGAAGGGGCCCTCCTCCAGTCGCAGACACTGGAAGCTAATTAATGCTTACACAAAAAAATTATCTCAATATCAAAGCCTTATATTAATAGAAGTCTGAACTAATACACACTTGCAAAATGAAAATCTCGATTTCAAACCCAATTCAATACATGTATCTACTTTTAAAATTAACTCATGACATCAACAACTTAACAATATCCCTATTTTTAGTCATTACAAATGAAACTTAGTATTGGGAAGATACCATGTTGGAGGCATGGGATCGCCCTTTACAAAACCATTCGATACTGATGACAACCAACTGAAACATAACCAAGTGCTAAATCGGGTCTCAAAGATCCGAAACATATGAATCATGATGATATGGAAATAACATGGAAATTTTTCATCAAGTAGTGCCACACATTCATCAAACAAAGGAGCTCACAAATATCTTTTCGAACCAAATGGGGTTCATATCATGGAACATGTACGATTGTTGCGAGACTTGCATGTAGATACATGACTGGGTCCATGCTAAAATACTAGGTCGTTGCTGCAAGATTGAGTGGATATATGAAAAATAATCTCATAACACTACCAACCAAATCATCATGCTAATTTGTATGAAATCTAACATTGCTATCCATTTAAGAAAGATAAGACAATTAGAATGAGCCAATTGAGACACCTGGAAACTGAGGACTTAGTAATGGTTTAATTGGTTATTAATAGGTAAAACGTGATGAAAGGATGATAATAGTCTATCAATTAGAATAAATCCTTTCTTCTAACAAATAGGAGTAAAAACCAGAACCCTACAATATGATCAAGCAAAGGTAATTTGTCGAGTAGAGTAGAAATATTTGTCATGGATTCTATGTGCACACACACGACAAACATAGAAATAGATTTCTTATTTACCCTAATTTTATTCCCCCATGGATTAATATGAGTATCTTTTTGTGTGCATCTAAATAACATATTGAAGATGCATCCAATGTAAAAATCTTGAGTCCACAAAACTAGAAACTCCCTTTGAACTAAATTTCTCCTTATAAAATAAATCCTTTGTGGCACTTATCTTCTTCTCCAATCCCAACTACTTTGGTGTAATATCCATGGCCCAGGTATTATAGTGTTACTGCATATAATATAGTTGTTAATACATTGTAAACATTTTTTCTATGAAGCTTGTACATAGAATGTTTATTATTTTAATATAATATTACAATTGGTTGCATGATGAGGAAAAATGTTGAAGAGGAGATCCAAACATTAACCGAGTTTTGTGAGGGGGTAAGGTTTACCCATGTACCTTATTTACCTAGATCAGTTGTTTAGAAATCTAAACATTATATTAAAATCCCAAAACCCATGTTTCTAATCCAAACTCAGCTGGGGAGTGTTTAATAATTAAATACTATTAATTAAATTTTGAGAGAACCTAATTAATTTTAATTAAGTTTGGTGATTAATAATGGATGACGGAAACATGGTTCTCTTAGGACATCCATGTATAAACCCAAGGATGAAACTCGTATCTCATGAGAAATTAAGGAAACAGGTTGGGCAAGGTGTGGGCAAGGAAAGATTGGAGGTGTGTGTGAGTCTAGTCATTTGAACTCTCTAAGAAAAATTAACACTTGTTACTAATTGATTTTTGTTACCAGTCATTTCGAATAACCCTGAATCCAATAAATCTATGCAAAATGTGAATTGTATAATGTTGGTTAGCATTTCTCTATTGTTAATTACTGATTAAAACTATGAGAATTACTCTATTGAATTTATTGGGATTCTTTGTGTTGGATGACATTTTGTCCTTTAAATTCCATGCTTGCCATTGTATCCCAATTAGTTGAATTAACCATTTACATGGTGATTTGAGGATGAAACTTTGAGTGGAATTATGGTACTTTCAATGAAGAGCATCACTGTGTGTATGTGAGTGAATTCTATGGGTTGAAAGTTAAAATGGCATGGAATTGGTTTAAATGCCATTGTTTTCTTGTTTCTTGGTTATAATACATAAAAGGTCCAATTTCCTATGTTATATCACTGAGAGTAAGATGAGGGGGTTGGTGAGATTCATGCACAACAGAATTTGAGCCCAAAATCAGATGGCTGCCATGTCTAAAATTCGATAGACGCCTGTCAATAATTCGACAACAAATTTTTTTTTGTCGCCGATGGAATATCATCGGATATTCGACCACATGCCAAAACCAGACGACTTTTTGATGTACCGTGCTGAATTCTATCACCACTACTTCGTAGAACTTCCAACTCCCAGGTTGTCAAAAATCTGACTTCTCTTTGTCGAATGTGAGACAATTCCTTTGTAAAATTTCGGGCTTATGTCGTCGAATGTTAGATGAATTGTTTGTCGGATTTATGATGACGATGGCTTGAATGTTTGACGACTCTTTAGTCGTTGCTCCAACAATGATTTCTCCATTGTCTGAGTTCATCTTATCATTTGTGCAATGCTCAGTCTATCGGATTTCTAATGGGTGTTAGTTAGTTTTCTGACAGTATTAGTCTAATTTTTGACGGATCACGCTTGTCGTAGTTATTGAAACCTCATTGTACGAGGGCCACAGTGTGTCAAATAACCGACAGGATTCTATATAGTTAAAAAAAATTATTTTCAGAAAATGTTTTCTTATGTATCCTCACCTTCTTGGGTGTCCCTCCTTGCAAAAATCCAATGACCTAGACCAAGGATTTTATAATTCCTTTCTCAAAGTAGTGAGGAGTATCTAAAATGGGTTGAATCAACACAACAATATTGAGGTAGTTCATCCATCAAGAATTTGCACCAATTAATTTTAACACTTTGTACATATAACTCAAAGATAGAGAATGCATACAAGGTGCACTTAACCTTAGTACATTTGCACATATTGTGTCCCTCAATCAATTGGCATGAATAAAGGACACGAGGTTTGTTAATTAAATAGATCATGGTGCCATTACCCCCTCTATTCATGATGTAGTGGTAATATAATCTAGGTTCCCTATTTTTTTCTTCCATTCTTTTATGCATCCTTAAATGCATGAGATACATATTCCCCCTTCATACACAAGTCAATCAATGCATAATTGTATTAAACATGAATAAGGTATTCATTGTCTATCCAAAGGGTATGCGTGTGTGCACTATTAATTAAGTACTTGGTACATTTCATCACCTCCCCTATAATAACAAGTACTAGGAGATTGAGCAACACATTGAAGGTAGAGGAGTTTAATGGTTCAAAATTAGGTTTTTGAATAGTGACAGCCTACCTAGAACCATCATTGAACAACCTAGTGTGTTCAAACTTCCTATATAAATCATATACTACCTTGACTCAACGGTCAAAAAAATAAATAAAAATTAATTATTCTAATCTCACGAATATTGTTTTACTCTTAGAGACGTATCCCGTGGATGCAATTTTTAATTAGTGAACACATAAAACTAGAGACGAAACATGCATGCAACTGAGATCAGTCATTAGTACTTATGCAACATCTATAGGATCAAGGGTGGAAAAAAACTAATAAAAAACAACCAAGCTGAGAAACAAACCAAGTGTTAGGTGACTTTATTAAGCTGGTCCACTTTCATGACTAGAGTTGTCTAGGAAATTTGGTGAATTGTGCAAAGATTACTAACTAACTTGTGTGGATTTTTGGACACTTGGTAGTAAATATCATTTGTATAGTTGCAATAGACATTTACTCAACCTATAAATTTATGTAATAACTCTATATATGTATTGGTGATAATGGTCAACTGAAGCCTTATCACCCAATCTCAAAAAATCCAAACAAGTTTATTGCACAACCCCTCTATACATAATTGTAGAGACTCTTTCATTTAATAGGTTACCAACCTTTAACCCAGCTTGACCTCAGTGATGACTCTTTGACAATAAAGAGTTTTACAAGGTGCAAATAAAGACTTAATGAAACAATATATTTAGGTTCCCATTACCACATGATTTTACTAAGGTTGAAATGAAATAACCAACCACATAAACTTCAAAAACACTAACACTTATAATTGGAATTCTTGGCATGATAATATGTATTAAATGAAAACCTAACAAAATATACGTATATAGTATTTGCAATACAAAACAAATTGAAACCAAAACCAAAAACAATTCATACCCTACGTTGCTCTCTTGCATAGGAAGGCATTAGAACATCTTCATGGGGAAAGCATGTAGAACTTTAGGAAAGTTTCATTCAGCCATATAAGTCTAAGAATTCCATGTGGATGAGTCACTTGAATTGCACATGAATCATGGATTTATGCAACTAAAAAATGTCTAATCCAATATCTAAATATTTCATGGGTTCTACAAATACTTGCTATCATGTAATATAAGTAGGAAACCTTTTATAAAAAAGAGTATTTATTATGTGGTTATCATTCCATACATTATGTCTAGCCTTCTCCACAGTATGATGAAAGTCAACCAAAAACCTAGATTCTTCCATTTTCATTAATTGTACTAGACTTTCCTCTACTGATCCATCATAAGTTGTACAAGTGGATTTGCCAATATAGATGCTAGGTTTGACAAACTCTATAAGAGAAATAGCTTCTTGATGATATACTAGTTAAAAGGATGGTTACTTGTGTATCCTTCTAGTAGTGTTCTTTCATTCCCATAAAATTGCAGGAACCCTCTCACCCCAATCATTTGTATTTGAATTACAAAATTCGGTCAATCATGACTCCAATATTTTATTGAATGCTACCAATGTTCCATTATCCTAAGGGTGGTAGGGACAACATTTGTGATGTTGAACAAGGAGTTTCCTAATTAAGGTAGTGATAGTGCTACTCAAAAAATCCATATGTTGATCAATTGTCAAACTTCTAGGAAATTTAAACCTTGTGATAATGTTTTCAAAGATGAACCTGGTCATGGATTGAAGGATTGACCATCTTTATTAAGGATTGACCAGCTTCACTTGTAGAAACCCTGATCTTTCTTGATATTTCAGTTTCATCTATTATCATTGCCCTATATTGTATCAAATTACAAGAAGAAGAAATATGAATTCATGATTCCCATAAATGGAGCAACGTTGTAGCTATTACCTTCTCACCTATCATGTTTTATTCCTTGACCCTATTCTAAACCCACTAAAGAAATCTTTAAATCATTGCAAAGCTACTTCTAAACCTGCAAATTTCACCTTTAGCGAATTCTGATTCTTTCTTCCGAGATGATATATTTGTTAGCAATAGGAAAACCATCATGGACATGCACATTATACTTTCATTTTTTATAAACATGTTAATGTGATTTGTTGTTAACATGAATGATTTGCAAGAATAATATATGGACTCTAAATGATAGAAGAAGGTGAAGGATGTAGTTGATGAAGTGAGACTAGGTAGAGAGGAATCAATTGAGCCATAAGTAGACATGGGTACCCTGGGGACATTCTACAAGGATAGATGATGCAATATAGATGATGAGCCGAAATTATAAATGGGAGAAGTGTATCAAATTTTTAGACAATAAACTTATCCATCATTACCACTTTCTAGTCAAGTGAATCTTGATGAAGGATTATCTCAAATGTTTAGAAATTTAGATATTCATAAAGTGATAGCGAGGCCAATGATGCTCCAACGTTATGAATTCATACCTTGGTTGATTAGTCATGCAAACATCAATAACAAGCTGATAAGAGATTTAGTAGGGAATATCATTTCCTCTTTCCAACCTTATCGCTTAGATATCTATTATAAGTTCCCTAACCTTACTAAAGAATGGTCTTACAATTTACCATTAACTATCACAATCCCATTAAGAATTGGTGGATCAGTAAAAAAAATTTAGAACTAGGATATTAGGAATGCATCCTACAAATTATATGAGAACTCCTTACGACATTACAATCATGCATTGATAATTAGAGTATATGGGGAGGAATATTCTTCAGAGTTCAAGTAGGCTTAGGTCCCACTCATCTATTAAGTCATCTTGGTCAAGAAAATTTTCAAATGGAAATATATACTATCAAACTCCATGAATATGAACTAAATGTGGCATAAATCCTGATGTATAATGAACTAGAAGAATCTCAAAAACATTCTTCACAGTTTCTCACATACCTAGAGAGAATCAAGAATTAGATTTGGATACTAGATAGAGTTCAGTAAGGCCTATAATATATACATATAAAGTGGAAAATAGGAGATCCCAACAGAATAAAATCCACTTAGAATGCCACAGACGAACCAAAAAGTATGCCATCCTAGAACAGGGTATCTTGGACAACAGAAGAAATAAGAAATAAACATTACAAAAAAAATCAGAAAACAATGGGAAAACAACAAACATAAAAGCACTTTATCCATTTGATGACTAAGCCAAGGGAAAAAATCATGTCATTCATTAAAAAAACACTGCCAATTCCCATGAAGTGAAAGAACAGAAGTAACGTGCATACCTTGGAAGCTTCAACTCATTTGTTATATATGAATTCGAGATGGGGGCACAATTTGGCATGATTAAATATCATCTCTTATTTTTTCTGCAAGAAGTATATTATATACTCGTGATTGTTAAGGACCTTTGTGACCACACCCATCATTCTCATAAGCATCAACTTCCTACCCAGACTAGAACTGGGATAACAAACATAAGTGCAAGAACAAAGTGATTACTAGCAGGTGGTAGCCATTCTTTTGGATAGGAATCAAGTACTCCATCAATATACCTACAAACATAGGGCGCTAAAGTAATCAACTTGGTCAATTTTACTTTTACATCAAAAATAAAACATATAAGTGGATTTAAATTATAAGAACCTATGCTTTGAAGTAAAATTATGTTAGGAAGGGATCTGAAAAATATTACCATCCCAACCATGTCACAAAATCCAATGCAACAACAACAAGAACAAAATCAATGGAAATCTGCAAGTACAACACAACAACATGTTTAATGAAAAGACTAGTTAATCTTATTATGAATCTCAAAATTTGATTTCTTATTTCCAAAGGACTTCTTAGTATTCTCTGCAATTTTTTGTAAAACATGAGGCCAATTTAGAAACACTATGGCTTGTGTTCAATATAATTTATGAGATTTAACAAATATATGTTTGACAGGAGCTTACATAATCAACAAAATTCTGAATTGGGGCTTTATCCATTTGAGCTGTCTCAACCAAATGAATAATCTGAGATAAAGTAACATCTGAACCTATTTGATGACACACAAATATGATGGCTCATTGCAATCTAAACAAGCACCATCACTACCACTAGTAGTATTCAAAAAATATTCGATGCTTGGTACAACATGCTGCTCAGTTCTAACCCAGAATGATGCCTCTTTTTTTCTGCTAAAATACACCTAGAACTACGGATTTATCCCACAAGTCAACCAAGAATATGGACAGAAAAATGCTCTTTCCTGTTAGACATGTCCATAAATCATAGGAATTATCCGAGAACTCCTCTGAAACGTAAGTGAACATCCCATAAAAATAGGTGGGTAACACGGTCCTAAAATTTACATCATCATCATTAATGCAAATTAGGATTTATTTTAGTCTTCTATGGTTTATCTTTTCAGGGCATGAAATGACTAATATTTGATGCTCACATTTTCAAATATGATGACACCAATTTTTCGATCCATCTTATCCATTACGAAAAATATTGGTTGTTACTTATTTCCTTTGGTTCATATTGAGGATCAAAGAAAATTTTTCCCAAAATTGATCAAAATTAAGGTCTAGTACTATTATTGTTTTATCTATGTCAAAGCTTTAGAATGTAAAGGATTTAATCTTATACCCTTCACTTAGACTAGTCTTGAATTTGGAATTGGAAAGTTCATTGGTGGATATACCTAGCGATAGGTTTCAAAATTTGTATTTAGTATTTATGCATTATCTTTTTTATTTCAATAATTATATTCTACTAATTATCCTGTCTCCTAGTTTTAGGATGTCCCGTAATCTTATTTTAATGTCTCGTGATTGGGTCTTTTGATTTATGATTGATTAATTTCCTAACATGCTTTATGTACCCCGATACCTCAATATCTCTTATGTGTCTGATAATTGCCTACTTAAAAGGTAACAGTGAATCCGTCTAAATGCTTATGATCTAGAGTGCTTGAAATTCCTTCACTAATCCTATGATTGTCCCCCAAACCTCCTTTTACATTGGTGTTGACCCACTAGTAATCATACTTTGATTGATATGGTTGGAACCCCATACTACTATTCCATTAGCTAGGACCTTTGAACCTGAGTATACTTTGAACATATCACTCCTTTGAATCAATTATCCATTAATTTATTTTTTTCCCACATGCTTTCCATCCGCCATACATAAAAAAACATGTATCACATCTATGAATTCATATATATTTATTTATGATTAACATTATAAATAGGTTAGTATAATATTTTTCCCTTAAGAAAGTTTTCATCCTTTGTGATAAAAGTGAGCTATGTTAGCTCACAAGTAGAAAAATTCTCACTAAAATATTCAATAACAAAGAAAAGAAAATGTATACCATAAAAAGGTAAAATGCAACATGCATAATATATATCATTCAACATTACCATTATACACTATGTCAAAATAGTAAAGTGCATCGTAAACTTTCATCCTTTTAATACTAAGGGCCATTCTTAGACTTATATTAAGGGTTATTCTCAGACTTATATTATGTAGCATGTAGTGGATTCTTGAAATTCATATCTAAAAAAACAATTCTCGGCATAATAACAACCCTAAAACATGAATTCCGGTCAGTCCCAAGTCATGTTTGGACAATTTTGAATGCATTTGGACATTGAATCCAAAGTTATGGGAAATTATTTGGGCATAAAAAACCCTAGAAAAGGAAGATATGGGCATAATATCAGCCCTACATAGTGGTAATGTTCATCAGTTACAAACCTTAAAGGAGGAGGACAAGAACTATTACATATCATGATACGAGGGTTTCATAGCTTATGGTCATCACTAAAAAATATGTAGAAGACTTATGGGTTTATTTCTTGGAGAATATGGTGTTGATGCAACCTAATGAAAAGGGGTTTTTATTCTAATTTTTGACTGAGTATGACATAGTGCACATTTTTGGTAAGTGCCCTATTTTATGGACGAATTTTGTTGGTAAGTTCACTAGTTTATCAATGTTCGATTTATATGTGGACGGTTGACTCATGATTAATGAGATATCAAAATAATTTCATTATATTGCGTGGACTATTAAAACATACCTTTCAGATGTAGATCAAGCCATGAATACAACCATACTGAGGCTTTTTTCCCAGTGAAACCAAAAAGAAATTTGGCCCCACCCTCATACACTCAAGCTAAGACTAGGGTTTGCTAATAGCTCACCCGTACCATACTCTAATGCTACTACTGGAATGAAAAAAAAGAAAGGCTATATATATGCATTATAAAATTACTCTCTTGGACTTCTTGGCCTACAAATACATTAGATCTATTTTTTAAAATATTTGTGAAAAGACTGGATTCTACAACTTACTAACTCAAAAAAAATTAGAAGTTTATTTTCCAAGTTATTCAATCATAGAAACAACTTGATAAACCAAACTAATTAAGGTAATTTTATAGATAAGATAGAACAAAGTTCTCCTGAATGTATGGTAATCACCATCATCAACTAAATGTACATGTGCGCACATGCATAAATACCCAATACACAGTTCAATCAAATAAAAGAAAACATAATTATACTTTGATTCGTGGAGCTTTGTACTGTCTTCTTCTGCTTTACCTTTTAAAACATCATTTAATATACTTCAAATTTGTTCCTGTTGCAATAATTTCATGTTAGGACCCATCAAATAAATATTTGTCTGTTTATGAAAATAAGAAAACCAAACTAAATAAATACAATACTATTACAATGTAAATTACAATACTGTTTAACTATTCAAGTAAATTAATTGTTAATAATAGATCACTTGATAAAACATGGAGAACCAAAAACACTATGTATATAAGGTCATTGATCACATAAAAATGCCATTTCTTTCCTCTTAACTATGAAAATGTTTCTCAACGCTATCTGTAACAAGTTCCAATGGAGGAGTCAAATAGCAATAGTAAAATTTAAACACTACAATTATATAAATAACTGTGTTTAATGTATTTTTCCTCACCATTCATTGAGATCCTCTCTGTTTCAATAATAATTTAATATCCTCTACTAAACAGGACCAACCACGTGAAGGTGGAAGCTCTTATTTCCCCTCCCCCCCCTCACATCACTCTCAATTCCCCAAACCCAATATATCTACTTGCAAATAACAATTTACTGCAATTTATTTTACTTAATAGATGAAAGAATATTTCATTAAATCATTCTTTAAATCATTCATTAAACCATTCAATCATTCAACAACTGATATAAAAATTCATTAAATGATTCATTTAGTCAATAGCGGAAAAAAAATCAGTAAACCATTCATTTAACAATTCATTCATGAAATAGAGGAAAAAACCCAGTAAATTATTTTATTATAAATAAGAATTACTCAAAATTTCTTTAGTCACTTCCTTTTTACTTTTCTTCTCTTTAAATATTTAGTCAAAAGTGCATCTTTCGAAATCTGATCATCGATCTCCCTACTAGACTGCTTGCAAGGTTGAACTTGCGGCGAGGGGCTATGAATTTCTGCAATAATGTCAAAATGTTTCATTCATTTTTTTTAAATTTTTATAAATACAATTAATTTATTTAAAAAAAGCATTACAAAGGTGTTTTTTTACCTGGCATGGGCACATCAACATGTTGAATTGTGGAGAATTAGAATTAATGTTCATCATCTGCAATTATCTATACAAAACGGTAGCATATTAAAAAATCAATTACCAAAAATCAAAGCATGATCTTCATCTGGTTGGTGTACATCGTCGATATGAACGGGATCATTACTTTCCTTCTAAAAAAGGAATAAATAATTTATTTTCATTTTTTATAACACATAAATTGCATGAGAATTAATAAATTATCATTAAACTATATAGTTTTTATATACCTGCGCACCAGATGGATCAGCAGAAGATCGTGCAGTATGCCCAGACATGCATCTCTGGCATTCAACAACGGCGTCAAAGCCCTGTTTGAAGCCAAGATTCATGTCTTCCTCAGTGGGCAATTATTTTAACCAGTCGGCTTACATATTTGCATGATGTCATTAATTTTACATTTTTTTCCAGAATAAACAAAACTAATTTTCTATATATTATTTGGATGCATTTTCGGGTTTTTGATACTTACATATCAGGCCACCAAATTCAAATAACCACTAGGCCCAAGATTTTGTTGACCAATTTTTTCTATTATTTCCTTGGTGGCCTTAGATGTGTTCAAAAACCTAATCAAGTGTCGAATTACGTTAGTCAATGTTCCAAATTCGATATAAAAACTAATAATAATAAGGCTCATTACATTTTGGAATGTACTGCATACCTCCCTATTCTTGGTGGTATATTTCCAGCTTTTTTCAACCCTTGTATTTTCCATCTTCCACCAGGGCTTTCCACTCCCTTGATGGAATGATCGGAGGGCGCTCATACCTAGGATTATTTTCTAAGTGAATTCTATGTTGGTCTCTGACAATATTCAGATGTTGTCCAGCCTTCTGTAGGACCTTCGATGTATCAAAGGTATCTTTTTCGAACAGACCAACCAAATTATTAGTCATCTCATCCTTTAAAGCTTTTTCCTATCTATCCCACCTTATGCGGATGGTGGGCCCGAAGATATCCAAGGACAAATCATTTAGATTTTTATAAAATATATCATTTCCTCCAAAACATTAATGCCATCATTAGTCAACATTAAAAATTATTATCTGTATATTAGATACAAATTATAAAAACTAAATTGAACAATCTATAATCACCTGGAATTTTTGATATCTTTATTGGAACGAGTTCTTCGTTCACCAAAAATGTTGTCACTACTGAACCAGTTCTAGTGACATGAGTAGATCCGGGAAATGTTGCTTCAACATCAGCATTAGTATCTAACCCTGCATCCACCCCTTCTTCTGCAGCATTTGTTGTGGGTCGGTCAGCATCGGTTGCAGCCTCTGTTGGCCTCAGGGGTGTCGTAGAGCGTGTTGCCGACTGTTCAGTGGACAAAAATGGAGCAGTATGTGGTGTACGTGGAGTGGATTGGTCACTGGGACCAGAAACGCCTTTACCACCACTATTAAGATGCATAATTTCCTATAAATATAAACCATTGTATTATAAGTTCAATATCATATAAAATTATAAATTATAAATTTCTAAATGAATTTACATTATTATTGTAGAAATTACTTGCAATTGTCGACATCTCTAGAACAACAATTGAATATTTGATTTGATCTCTTCTGTTTATGGAACTGTCAATGACAGAAAAACCAGTTCCTCATTTTGTTTTCCATGGTATTATGTAGCACCCTCAATGGGTTGGAAGACCTACTAATTTCATAATATTTCGTTAAATTGGAGACAACAAACTGTAAAGACTGCTTAGTTGGTGTTTCATAACCTAAATCCCCTTGTTTGCAATAGAAATATATAAAACATTCGTTAGTCTTTGAAGAAATAGTATGCGCAAAAAGTTATATTAACAAAAATTGTCTATCATGATAGATTCCTAGGATTACATCTAGGTTTACTTGATGCCTATACGAGGGCGTGGTTTAATCAACAACTGGAGACTTTCCCTGATCATCCACCTGCAAAAAAAGTAGATAACATTATCACAATGAGCGCAATATGTAAAAACTAAAAAATACATAACAAAAATAAGCATTATGCTACATGTTTTATATGTGCACAATTTTGAAGTATTTAAAATGTGGAATTATATTTAGGTTTACAGGTTTCCCCGATGCTCCAGTCATTTGATCAACAGTTGGGGACTTTCCTCGATCATCAACCTACAAAAAAAGTAGACATGAACATTATCATCATGATCGCAAACATAAAAACAAAAAATACATAAAAAAATAAACATTATGCTACACGATATACATGTGTACAATTTTAAAGTATTTAAAATGTATAATTACATTCATGTATAACTATTTTCTTGATGCTATAGTCGGCTGATCAATAGCTGATTGTCTTCCTTGATCAACACTCTGCATAGAAAATAGATAAGATTATATAAACGAACCGAATATACTAATGAAAATACATAACAATAGATCTGTTTATCCATCCTAAATTTTTACAATGGTAATATTGATGTATACTTGTCGCCTTGATGTAGGTCTACTAACATCTACTACGAGGAAGGTGCCCTTGATAGAACCCTGCATAAAAAAACATACTTAAAATTACCTAACTAAACCAAAATATTCACTAAAACCATTTTAAAACATTACATTTTGATGTATACTTGTTTCCTTGTGGATCGTGTACTCCTCTCACCTTCTGCTGGGGTGATGAGCCCCCCATCACCTCCCTGTGAAGTCAAGATAGGAAATTTAATAGACAATTATAATTATATGCTAACAAAATATCCTATAGATGTTAAAATAATTAATAGAAGGATGGGTAAGTTGTTGGATGTACCACAACCATACTAACCGTGTTTGTATCTACATGATTCAAATTGTAATTAGTAAGCAGTTCTTCTCCGGTAGTTATTGATTTAATGGCACACACAAAGACATGGTTTTCTTCACGCAACTCGAATATGTAGTTGGGTTGCTTAAGTGTAGACCCTGGTTGTGTACTATTTATAAACCTTGGAATATTCCCATTTATTTTTTGCCTTCCGTCAATGTACAACGTTGCTCCTTTATTTTGATTTTTGTCTTTTAGTTTTATATAATTTGTTGAAAATCCATATCTATGCATAGTTTGTGTATATTGGAGCAGGAACATCTAATCACTGTAGTTGTAAGAGGTTCCAACATACTCCATTAATTCTGTACATATGTTGTATCCAACCTTTATGCCATCCATGCAAACCAACCCCAATCCATGTAATGACGATGGTGCAATTCTATATATCCTCTCTAATTCACACAAAAAATAGTGTTTGCTTGAGGAAGATCCCTAGGTACCCATTGTTTCACTAATTTTTTGTACCTTAAGGGCACCTCGATGTCTCCTACTATCTCATCATCATAGGAACATGACCCCCTCCCCTGAGAAAAAAATCCATGCCTTTATTGAATTTTCTTCTGATCTTATGACATCTGGTTGATTTACCCCTTGTAGACCTACTGGATGTCTCACTTTCATCTAGCCTTCCCAAACTCCCCTATCTAGAGGAATACAGGTCTGAAAAATGCCTATTTGGTTCTACCTACACCATGACCAAAAAAAAATTGACAAAAAATAGCAAAATACCAGCCAAAAACTTGGAAAGACTTATAAACATGACATAATGGTGATATCATTATCCTGAACAATATCAATAATTCCTCAGTATAACAATTCATCACTTAGTCCTTTAACACGATATAAATATCAAGTCGTTCCATATCAAATGCTTCAACCAATTAATCTCAAAATACAAACTATGTTTTTACGATATTCCTGAGTGTACCTATTTTAATTTAGTTTGTTTCCCCACCCACAAATATAAAAGACCTAGTGTACAGATCTCAATATATGTGCAAAAATCATTTGCAAATATTTTGTTTCTTTTTTTTTCAAAAGAAAAAGAGGTGTTCCTTGATATTCAGAAGTGAATAGAAGGTAAATTTTACATAGTCCTAGCGATAAGTCAGTCCATTAACGAGTTGAGATCATAAGTATCAAAAAATATCTCAATGGGAGGGATGAAACCCACAATCCCAACATGACTGAAGTAGCAATATCACATAGAGAACATAAGGAGCCCAAACAATTTATCTAAGGAGTCATTGAGGGTGGAGAAAACACACCCCTGAGGGGATGAAAACAAACTCTATATCCCTAGCTAAAATAATAAATATGCTGATGTATCCCATAGTAGAGATAACCAAAAAATACTATCACACACAAATTAAAAAAAATGTTAAATTAATTGTATCATGCCTTCCTCAATGATTTCTCCTTCTGAAAGTTACGAGAAGGAGAGGAGGGCAGCCTTCATATTCAATGCTTCCTTGGATAAACGATATGCACTCATATTGTGCTCCCTTTAGACATGGCTAAAGTCATATAAATGAATTTAAGATGTTGGTAGTATAGCATATGTCGTATATCCAACAAAATGCATTACTTTCTCCAACCTCTATAGATGAGTTCACATTCTGAGAGCTTATAACATTACTTCGACCTGATCACACAAATACTAGGTCATTTCTCTAGTCTACACTGGCCCAATCATTCATTTTCTTGGCTACTCCTCTCTTCTTACTCTACACCCGTAGGATTACATATAACTTACAAAAAAATTCCTACTCATCACAACAAACTCCTAAACTAAATGTTATAAAATTGTAACAAATGTTTAAAAATAGATTCAACCCTTGTATCCAAGGAACCGAATAACTCAATCTTTAACTATTCATTTTGTCATTAACTATTTTCTTGATATTTACACAAGTTTCTACAAAGATAATATATTTATGCATTGTTTTACGCTTCATGGTTTTAGTGTTTTCCCCTGTATCCAATGAACCAAATAACTCAATGCACACATCAGAGATGTTACTCTTTGGACTATACCTCTTTTTGTCATCAAGCATGATTATTTTTAGTCATTGAAGAACAATTTTCAAATAAGGGTAGTTAATAATGTTGAACAAATCCTTCATATGGTAGATGTGGATCTTCAAGGTTGAACACTTGTTTAAAAACAAACTAAGGTTTTATGCTTATCTACAACTTATACAAGTGAGATCCAGGTTGGGAGGCCTAGGGAGGCCTTTTAGATTTAGACATTGTATCTAGAATATCTTCAAGAGAGAGATGTAGGCTCCTCCATCATCACAATATTCTGAGTTTGACACGAAGAAATTTTTTTAAACAATGAAATGGAATTTTGCCTCAAGTTACATTGCTAGAAATGACTGATTTGTCTCGTATGAATCTTGTCCCAATAGCCATTATGGTTTTGAGGTTGTATTAATTGCATATGGATCCATCATTTATGGTTGAATTGAATGGAATTATTCATGTTTAGGGTTCATTTTGAATGGAATTCTTCATGAATGGAATGGAATGGATCCATCATTTAGGGTTACAACCAAACGTTGAGAGGTATATGAGAGATAACAATAGACAAATAATAGGGAAATTAGGGTTTACAGGTTTTGGAAAAAATGAATAATGCAATCTCGATTTTGCAGATCTAAGGTGCAAAAATATGCCAGAAATGAAGAAACATAGAGGATAGACAGAGGAAACATATACCTAAACATGTCATGGAATAATTGTTTCATTTATACTACAATATCCATTCCACACCCTAGCTAGCCTATGGCACAACTAGCTAGCATATGGCACCACTAAGGTGAATAAGGATGTATAGAATTATGAGGACAATTTCTATAACTGAAAGGAAAGGGTAGTATTTACTAAGTATACCACTATTGAAATTTTATGTTGGATCAATTGTTTGAAAACCACAATACTTACTAATGCAACACATGGAGAAAACATTCCTTCTATGGACATCAATCCCTCATAATTCCATCCCTCCAGTGCTATTCATTTTGGCATATATATGTCTAGACTACTATCCATTAATTTCCAACAAAGTTTATGTGAATCCATATTTTAAGTCTATGTTTTACTAAGTATACTAAGGGGTGAATAAGGAAGAAGATACCAATATTTTGGTTGAAGCAGGTTGGAGAATAGTATGTCTTTCTTATTGTTGAACACTTAAAGTATTGAATTGGAAAACAGCTATCCTCATACAAGTGCAAAGCATACTTTGCACAAGAATCTTGAGTCTATATAGGTGGAGAAATTTCTGACTTCCATTGCTTGTAGAGAGTCAATGCACTAGAGGGTTGAAAAGATGGATTATCTCCATCCTCAAGGATGAAAAGAACTAATGATTTAAAAATCTATCACCTCTCTCCCTTATAATGGGTGAATGATTCACTAGTGTCGGACAATTTTAAAGTATTCCATGTGGTTTAACCCCAATAAATCAACATAATGTGTATGCCTAATTGTGAAATATTACACCACTATATATTAATAATTTTCTGGTGCCATCTTTCATCGGAAAAATAGGTGGAAGAAAAAGTTTGAAGTGGCTTCTATTGGTGCTTGAACTCATGCAAATGATCTAAAGTAGTTTTGGGCATGTCTAGCAGTAGAAAGCAACCTCCTATCCATATTCTGGGATGGATTATGCAATTCAACAATAGTTCTGGGCATATTTTAGCAGCAAAGAATGAGTAGAAATCCAATTATGGGCTAATTATGTGAGCTGAGAAGCAATAATGCTATGTTATGGGTGAAATTTATTGGTGTCCATTTGGAATGTCCTCTGGATAACTATGCTATCCTATTCATGGAAAAATAGATATAAAGAAACTTTTAGGATCCTAAAACGGGTTTTAATCGAATGGATTTCCAATTTTTTTTGGAATAATAGGAAGCTCAAATTTATGCTAACATCCTTTCTAGGAGAGTACATTGTGTCCTATACTATTACAACCGAGTTGGATATGATTGCCTTTCTCATTGTGGTGGTAAGAGGAAATTCAATGATGTAAAGGATTAGTCTTTGTACATTATATTGACTTATAAAGCTAAGCCTTTTGAAACAACAACAAAAAAGTGTTTCCTAGTTTCATCACACCTTCCCTCCAAGCATATAGGACATAGACATTTCCAAATTGAAATATTCATCTCTATGAGAAGAACTGGAAAACCTTCTAGTTATCTTTATAATTTTATTTCCCGAATCTGGTCATTTAAGCAGAATTGCAACTTGATAGTCTAGGAAACCATTTTTTTCTTCAAGATGGGTTGGATATACCATTAAATAAGCTACATGGAATTCAATCCCCTTTTGTATTCTCATAGTTCTTTAAACAATCATTGTCTTAGCCATTTTCTCTTTCGTCTCTTGTAGTATCTTGAGTCCCAAAATTGCTTGGTATTTTAAGTGATTCCAACTTAGAGGGGTTATGTAAGACCTTCCATATATAGAATCATATGGAGATATGTGGAATTATGAAACCTATTATTTTATACAAATTATTTCATGGAAAAAAAGATATAAAGTAACTTTGAGGATCCTGAAAAGGGCTTCAATTGAATGGATTTCCAAATTTTTTGGGAAGATTAAGAAACTAAAATTTATGTTAAGTACATTTCTACGAGAGTACACTATGTCCTTTACTATTACAACCCAGTTGGATATGGTTTCCTTCATCACTGTGGTGGAAAGAGGAAATTTAGTGATGCAAATGCCTACTCTTTTTACATTATATTAACTTACAAGGATAATCCTTTTGCAACAAAAAAAATGTATTTATTGGTTTCAGTACTCATCCCCACTAAGCGTATAGGTCACATACATTTCCAAAATAAAATATTCATCTCTATGAGAATTAAAAAAAAAACTCTAGTTATCTTTATGGTCCTATGAAAAATATTGCTTGTAATTGGTGAATGTATTAGAGATCTTTGTCCTATGACAAAGATTACATTTTAGACAGGTCTATACCATTTTTACAGCACTATGGGCAATTATGGGTCTTTTTGTGGCCTCAAGCAGCCCTAAAACAACATTCATTTCTAATTCTAGGCCGATTGTGGGAAAAGAAAACAAGAGAGTAACAAATATGGGCATGAAAACACCCATAAATCCCAAACCTACACATTATATGAACTATTTTGAGCCTCTAAACAACATTTCTGGAGCATTTCTAGACTCTAGGTGCATTACAGACCTCAATCAGTGGTACTTGCAGTTATTAGCATGTCTAGCAACAAAAATCATCCTCCTATTCATATTCAAGGATGACTTATGCAATTGAACAATAGTTCTGGGTGTGTTTTAGTAGCAAATAATGAGCAAAAAGCCGATTCTAGGCTAATTATGCGAGCTGAGAAGAAATCATGCCCAACAATCATGCTAGGAACTAGCCTAACACAGAGCCCAGGAATCATGCCAAGAACTAGCCCAGTTTAGTTCAACAAACTCATGCTCAAAAACACTAGGAATTAGTCCAGTTTAGCTCAGCAAAACTCCAATTGACCACCCATGCAAAAAAGGGGGTAAATGTCCTGAAGCATTACGTTATCTCATGAAAAAATGTTTTTTATTAATATTTTATAGAATACTATCCATTAATTTCCAACAAAGTTTTGCTTGGTCTTGGATTTTTCCAAGATTATAATATTTTTCTTTAATGGTTGTTATTTTCATTTTGATTCTCAAGAATATGTTTACTAATTGGGAGTTTGTTTCATTGGGGACTAATGGGTTCTTAGGAGGTTTGGTGATTGGGTGGACCTCTTCTATCTCTCCTTCAAATTCATTTGTAGTATTTTCAGGGCTATGCATGATTTTTCATAGTAAGGGATTTGGTAAATAGTTACATCTTCTTAATTTTTAAGGCGCATATGGGGGTTGAGAATAATTTTGGACATCACTATTGGCCTGTGACTAGATGATTTTTTATTGAGGAAATATGGGTAGAGAAATAGTGGAACTCATTGTAGAAACTACACCTCCAGAAAACCTTCTTGATGCCATAAATTCTGATAACGCAGAAGAACTAATGACATGCATAATTGTATATTCTAGTACCATGCAGTAGATATATTAGGTCCATGCATAGTGTACATTTTCTCAAAACAAGCTTGAGAGGTAGATTTATCATAAAAAAGAAGTAAGTAGTCATTGCATTTAAAACAAGAAAAAGGTTCTTATACAAGTCCCCCTTTTTAGCATGGCATTTAAACATAGAATATTATCATGGGAAAATCACTTCACAAGTAAAAGAAAGGTGGCATCACCCACAATTCATTTAGGGTATGGAAGTCCTTATTCTCAAAGTCATTGGTTGAACTTGATGCTTGAAGTGATGGTAAGTGAGGTTTTTGTTGTAAAATCACCTACAGTACGTTAAAAATGAAAGATGCCTATCTAATTAGAAAATGAAAGAAAAAATCGACCTACAATATTGATGGGGAATTTTTTACCTATAGATTTCTCATAAATTGTGAGTTACTCATGCAATGCGAGTCCTAGTTGTTAATGTTTTAGGTTAATTAGGGTTTTACATCAATTTAACAAATTTATGCTTTAATGGAAATAAAATAAACCATAATACTAAAGTAAAAGTACAACAGTGACAAGGTCATAAACCAACCTTAAGAGTCCAACCATGGTCATGACTCAACCTTAACATGATCATAACATTCACAACCAAACACTAGCAGGTCAACAAGGGTTACGAACCAACCTAGGCAAGCTCAAACTGTCACAACCTAGCCCTAGCAGCCTTGAAATAGTCACAAGCCATATCTAGCAACCTTCAAATAGTCACGGCCTAGCTCCCATAATCATGGACCAACAGTTAGTATCTCAATAAGATCATGTTTGAGGTAGAGAGAGAAGGAGCCATGCATAATTTGTATATTCTAGTACCATGCAGAGAAAAAGCAACAAACCCTTATATGTCAAGAACAATAGAGCAAGAAATGCATATCAAATGTATAAAGTGCAACCAATGGCTTACTAACATTCCAGCCAATACACCTGCTAGAAACCCTAGGGATAATTCTAGTGGTTTGACAAAGGAAAATCCTCTTATCCTGCAATGTATATAGAAATGTTCGCTTCTATTGGAAGAATAATCTATAGGAAGTGTGTCATATCTCCAAGCTCTATTCGATGTGATTCACATCATAGTGTTTGGTGGGTTCCTAAAGATTCTTAAGAGGTGAGAAACTTGAGTTACGCATAGGTTATGTAATCATAAGTATAATACTCTATTGGAATCACAAACAGCTTAAGCTAGTGTCATAGTGATGGAAGTAATGGTATTAGTTCTATTTATTCAATAAGTGACATGTATTTAGTGTGATGAATTGAATCCAATGCTAGAACTCTAAGCTTATACTAGTATTTTATATAGAGCGTTTAATAGAGCTCGGCATTGCTTACTTAAAGTATAACCATTGATCGAGTTGAATAAGCATTTAACTAGTACGATCATTTTATCCTTACCATTGATTAATTAATTAAGCTGAGTGGTATTTATTAGTCTTACTTCATGATAGGTTATGTAAGCTTAGAGCTCAATAAGCATGGTTTAATCATGATATAGTATATAAGCTTTTCCATTATTACGATAAAGTTGAGTAGTTGGAATTCACATATTGTATGTTATATCTTATGGAAAAATAGTATCATAACTAACAGGTACAAAATAGCTACCAGTATTACTATAAAGGATAGTACATCCCTATTATAATAGCATGAATCCCATTGAACATACTTCTTATATAGTGTACATATATTGTAAATGTAATCTAATTTATA
>LPNX010569420.1:0-53129 GCA_001517045.1 Pseudotsuga menziesii | reverse complement strand
CAGAAATAACTCATTCCTAGGATATAGATGGCATGCATTGACTTGAAGGTGCCACCTAATTAAGCTAGTGGGTGAATAATTAATCAAATAATGATTAATTAGTTTATCCTAAGTTGTGAGTGGGTTTAATATATTCCAACACCCCCCTATAACTCTGAATTTATGATGGTATGACAAAAAGTATGGACGCATATAGGTCCCAGCAACAAGGCTATGGTCACCCTTTTACAATTATTATGTCCAGAAAAGTGAGGAAAGAGGCAAAACCACATGGGGAAAATCCTCCCTCAAGATAGGACAAGGCACAAAATTTGAAATATGTCTTCAACATATCTTCATCTTCACTTTAATTATCTGATTGAACTGCTTCTGAATGAAGGGCTTGCTGAAGAAATCATGAACTCCATAATCATGCGGTGGAGTGTAGAACCTGCAAGAAGGAAGAGGAGAGACTCCTTGTATCTCATCAATTGATGAAGTAGGAGCATTATCTGAATGCTTCTTTCTGCTGTCAAACTCTGATCTGCAAACATAATCTGAAATGGAAAAGAGATTTGTGCATACTCCTTTCCAAAGAGTACAAAAAATAAGGCAATTTATTTCACACCCAATTCCCTGAATAGCTGCAAAATTGTGATGTGAATCACATGTCAATCTTTCAATCTGATGTAGCACCTGTATAGATCTGATATGAGGCTGATAAAACTCTGATATATCATAAATATTAACATATGGAACAGCAAGGACAAAGTCTTCAATGGCTCCATGAGGATATAGGGCTAGACTAGGAAAATTATGAGCAACTGGGGAAAACTGATAGGTGTAAAAATCTGAATGATGGATGGGAAGAATGAGATGTTCACAATATTTAAGAAGGCTCTGAGTATTGATGCCAATAACAAAGAAGGATATGCTGAAGCACATGAGATCAAGTATGGTAAGTGGTATGACACAAATAAGGCTTTATGTGGCTAAGTAAACATCCTGGAAGTCACTGGGTTGCGCACCATCAATGAGAGAGGCATGCAAGAGGTGTAAAGAATCTAGCACATAGATCTCAAAATATAAGATGGGAGATTGAGAGAACAATGAATGGGTTATAGGATCATAATCAATATCAGCAGCAGCTCCATATGTTACTTCTTTTTCATCAATAGTATCACAAGAAGAAAAATCACCTTCAAGAGACACATAAAAAGATGGCTCTTCAATATTTGCTTCTTCATTGAAGGAGGAAGCATTCGAATGAAAGAGGGCAGCAGCAACATTAACTATATGAGAAACTTCTTCATCATGATCAACTTCATCAGAGAATGTAGAGGCCAAGAAATCTTGAGAAAGAGAACAAGAGGAGATGCTAGGTTTTCTCCATGCTTCATCTTCAATTTCCTGCAAACCAAAAGCTTTGTCCAAAATTTTCCAAAGCTCATATGGAAATTCAGCAGAATCTATGAGATGATATATATCTGGAGACATTCCCAAACACATAATTCCATAATCTCTATCACAATTATTTAGCCAATCAATCTTCTCTTCATAAGACTCAGGTTCAATCAATGCACCAATGGAGACATCAAAGAGACATTGCCTCTTCAAGTATGCACTCATATTTGGCTTCCAATCAGCATAGTTGAAAGGAGATAGTAGAGGAACTTTTGAATCCATATTAAAGTTGTTGATATTCTCTAAGAGATACTCTCTGCAACCTGCAAAACAAACTAGGAGAAAATCTTGTAAGCTAGACAAGCTCTTCTTCAAAGAGGGATAGGAGACTGGAAGTGCTCCTCAACTTTGTAGAACTTGATCAACCTTGTAGCTCTGATACCATGTAGAAATAATAGATCAATTCTATTTTCAATCATGCTAAGAAGAAGCACAGGAAATAGATCTTGCTACTAAGAATTCTCACAAGCATACATAGGAAAATAAGAGAGAAGAAAAGAGACTGAATCACATGAATGAAGAGATGAATATTGGTGTGTATCCTTCCATTGAATAATTATGAATAATAGAGTACATAAATAGTACATCCCTCATGGGGAAGTCGAATTGTATGGAAACAACTCATAAAGCTCAAAAAGGTTGACTTACCAAAATATAGCAAACCCCCATAGGTGGATAAAGCACTTGCTAAATCTATCAAGGACCTCACGAGTTGGAAAAATCATGAGTGAGTTGTCAAGGAGATGGAAGTAACATGCTAATCCTAGAAAATGGAGAAAAACTAATGGAGGATGGGTTGGAAACAAAAGCACCCAGTTTCCTAGTTGACTAACTTTTATCTTATCCATAGAAAAGCAGGATAAAGTAGAAAAAGCAGAAAAAAGCAGAATCTGCTATAAGGTCCTGCATACTAATTCTAGATGAACCCAAAATCAGAAATAACTCATTCCTAGGATATAGATGGCATGCATTGACTTGAAGGTGCCACCTAATTAAGCTAGTGGGTGAATAATTAATCAAATAATGATTAATTATTTTATCCTAAGTTGTGAGTGGGTTTAATATATTCCAACAATATCTCTAATCAATGTGATATCAATAAACCACTCATATCAAGAGCTATATGTTATATAGTAATCAAAACCATACTATACCTTATAAAGAAGTGATTTCACCATGTTATCACCCTCTATTTATCCGTAATGAATATGATATGTATATTGCTCAGGATCTGTAGTGAAGTTAGGTATTACGGTTATCTCATTAATATAATAGCTTCTTGATAGTGAATATTAACTAGTATTTAGAGCTTAGGTAATGGCAATCATTATACCTGTATAAGCATAACACTAAATATTACCCTATTTTATGGGATTCCCATCGTATCGGATTTTATTACTATGAGTACCCTTAACTTGAATGATGATGATGATGATCATGAGGGAGACGATGATGATGATGATGACAACGATGATGAAAAATATAATGACAACGATGATGATGATGATGATGATAACGATGATGAAAAATATAATGACAACGATGATGATGATGATGATGATGATGATGCTCATCATCATCATCATCATCATCATCATGAAGATTAAAATGATGAACATGATGATGATGATGATGATGATACTGATCATGATGATGATTATCATGAGGATGAAGATGATGATGATCAACATAATGATGATGATGACGACGACAGTGATGATGATGATGATGAGGGTCATGATGATGAAGATGATGATGATGACGATGATAAACATCATCATCATCATGAAGATGATGACAATGAACATCATGAAGATGAATATGATGATGTTGAACATCATGATAATGATGATGATGATGATGAATATGATCATGATGATGAAGATGATGATTATCAACACGATGACGATGGTGATGATGGTGGTGATGATGAAGACGATGATGCTGAACATCATGCTAATGATGATGATGATGAAGATGATCATGATGGTGATGATCATGATGATCAACATGATGATGATGATGATTACGATGATGATAATGAGGAGGGTCATGATGATGAATGTGATGATGATGAAGATGATGATGATCATCATCATCATCATCATCATCATCACGAAGACGACAATGATGAAAATCATAATGATGATGATGATGCTGATGATGATGGTGATGATGATGATGATGAATACGATGACGATCAACATGATTATGATAATGATGACAATGACGATGACGATGACGATGACGGTCATGATGAAGAAGACAATGACGATGAAGATGATGACGATGATGATTGAGACGATGATGATGAAGACAATGACGATGTTTCCATGAAGACGATGATGATGAATATGATGACGATGATGAGGATGATGATGATGATGATGATGATGATGATGATGATAATCATCATCATGAAGACAATAATGATGAACATGATGATGATGATGATTATGCTAATCATGATGATGATGATCATGATGATGATGATGGTGGTGATGATGATGGTGACAATGGTGATGATGATGATGATGGAGATGATGGAGATGATGGTGATCATGATGATGATTATCATGATGATAATGAACATAATGGTGATGAAAATTATGATGTTGAATGTGTGTTGAACATCATGATAATGACGATGATGATGAAGATGATCATGATGTTGAATACAATGACGATCAACATGATGATGATGATGAGGAGGAGGGTCATGACGATGAAGATGATGATGATGAAGACGATGACAATGATGATGGTGATCATGATTATGATGATGATGAAGAAAATAGTGATGAACATCATGATTACGCTGATCATGATGATGAAGATGATGGAAATCATGATGATGAAGATGGACATCATGAATATTAGTTTATAAATAAATTACATCATAAATCAAATATGTCCACTATAGTAAACAACTCACAATAAAAATTAAAATACATAAAAATTCATATACGATAATCCATACGTACCAACTTGAAAATTTCTATTGTATTGCATCTTCCAAAGGTGAGGTGACATTCTCCGTGGTTTTAATGCAGTATCCTACCTCCCATTGAAAATATTTTATTTGGTTGTTTTATACCAATTATTCTTAGAGAGGAAATTGCTATACTCATCAAACACCTCCTTTCTTAAGCTTTCTTAGTGTCGATATTTTATCTTAGCACCACAAATTGGACATGTAAATTTACCCTTTGTCTGAAGACCTACAATATATATATATATGAAATATCTATGTCAGTCATAATTCTATATAAACTATATTAACTAATTCATATAATTAAATGCAATTAAAGTGGAACTTAAAAATACAAACCACAAAATTGGGTTAACCGAGGGGCATAATGTATTGTCCATACAACCATTGCATGGAATTGAAATTGCCTTTGCCATATTGGTCTAGATACGTCATACATAGTGATGCCATTCCATAACTTCAGTAGCTCATCTATAAGAGGTTTGATATATACATTCATATCTTTGACTTGGAACTTACCTGATTGATTTGAAGTACATATAAAATATATATTTATGACAACCATTAAGATATATAAACCATTCATAAGAGTAAAATAAAAATATACAAATTAAATTAGGAAACATAATACGACAAATAAGATGCCAAAACTACATTAGAAATAAAACAGTTGTAGACACAAAATAACTGGAATAATCATCGACAACATTAAGTGATCCCTCTTTATTGACAACCATGGATGAATGTTATTGTTGATAAAAAAAATAGGGCACACAGTGTAAATGGATTTCATTTGTG
This sequence comes from Pseudotsuga menziesii, assembly GCA_001517045.1. Lineage (NCBI taxonomy): Eukaryota > Viridiplantae > Streptophyta > Pinopsida > Pinales > Pinaceae > Pseudotsuga > Pseudotsuga menziesii. The sequence goes on along the minus strand of LPNX010569420.1, from coordinate 47,896 downwards.
AAAATGGATTAACACCATCTGATGCCAAAGAAATCCTAATATTACATGGTTCTTCTTTAAAGCAAGGCCACGTTTCCTCCATATCTCTAAAATCATAACCATATGTAGAGATTCAAATAACATCATCTTGACTTATGTTCCTAGCATGTTAAGCATGTTAATCCATAAATGTTATTGCACCTAAACAGTCATTGGAAATGTGGAATGATGGGAATATAACGAAGACCTTGTGAGGCACCTTTTTTGTTACTTGATCTATTCAATATCTACTTATGTGACATTCTGTACATTCTGTTGCAAATTCATGTTGATTATAATATATAACATGGTCGTCAAAGCATGCACAGATTGCTTCATAATGCATTCCAATATATTTCATGATGGAAGATAAATATTGAGATGTGCGAGGTAAATATTTGATGGTGGTAACAAAAATTCAGCTATCAAGCTAAATCAAAAGAAAAAATTATAGTTAATGTAATAAATAAATAATATTAACGAAACCCACTTCATCCATATTATGATCAATAATGAATTAACAATACAATTATTAGAAGAATACAAATAAAATTTATCATGATCATATATATGTGATGGATTATTTTACATACCTTAGCATCTGTGTGATTGATATGTTTGAAATACTATTCATAACCTTCAAGTTCATTATCAATAATACAGTAGAGAGAAGATTTGTTTTGGAGCCTTCATAAAGGGGGTAATTTCCCTTATTGAGAAGAGGTATATCGTGAACATCATCAAAATCATCATTATTTTCATTATCATCATCATCGTCATCATCCATTATAATATTAAATGAATCATGGATCAATGTATTTGTATCATCATCTTCAACTACGGTATCAATATGATCATCTTGTTCAATATGATCACTCACTTGTTCTCCATTAAACATAGACACTTCATGATCCTCCGGAACTTGTTTTGAAATCACTTCCTCTAGATGATATGTCGTAGGGTGTCTTTCCTTTATAAATACATGAAAAAATAAATATATATAAGTTAATATAGGAAATATTAAAATAATACATAAATTTACCAAAACAAAGAATATAAAAAACTTTATAATGATAAACCTACAAATGGACGATATTGATTCCCCCCCGCAGCATGTCCATGTTCCCTGCAATGTTTTGTGGCTATTGAGATCAATATTCTTCTCCTCTTAAATCCCCTGCATTGAGTACATGGACAATAAAATTTTACACCACCCCTTCGTTTCGCTACATCCCATACTCTAGCAAGCAATTGTCGATTGTGTTCATTTGGATCAGCAATATTTCTATTTGACATTTTTTCACAAACTTCGTGAATGAATACTATCGAAAATATAAAAAAATAAATTTCCACGCATCACAATTTTCTCAAACGGAGGTTGTCAAAGAATAAAAAAATTCCCGCAATCTATTTGTAGAAGAAAATTTTTTACCGCAACCTCCCATTGAAGGATAAAACAATTCCTCAAACCGTCCACCAAGGAATAAATAATTTCTGCAAACCTTCCTTCGCTTCTATAGAAAACATGTCAGAATGTTTAAAAATGTTTATATTTATAATTCATCAGTCATCAAATATTTGATGATATGAATCTAGTTACCATTGGAAATATGGGTTTAAACTATTTGAAATATGTCTTTATATTATTTCAAAAAATAGCCCAAGGATGTTGAAAATATAATGAATGATCCTCCAAATGTCATCTCAAATTCGACACACTATTATCAGATAGTCGACGACTCATCCTCCAGGTGTCGTCGCAAATTCAACACACGTCCATCGCAAATTTGACACACTATTGTCGGACATTTGACAACTCATCCTCCAAGTTCCATCGCAAATTAGACACACATATGTCACATATCCGACAACATATTGTTGCAAACTGTCATCGAAAAACCTACACTAAGGATGTCAGAAATTCGACAGTGCTTAAAGAAATCAGAAGGTACAGTACTTTTCATCATTGCAAACCGAAAAAAACATACTTTACGTCGGATGTCGTTGGATTTTGGGTTCAAATCCTGTTGTGATGTGGTTAAGGTTTGGATCTAGACCCGAGGGTGGACTTAGGAGAAGAAATAATACATGTTGGACAAGTAATGCGGTTGGGTGGAGCATGGTTCACATGCATCTAGTTGTCTTCTTTAGAATAAAAACTTGAGATAAGTATTATGTAGATATTAAATGCTCTATAAATTCTCCTGTTAATTGATAATTAGGAAAAATTAATGGTGAAAATTCTGTAGTTTATAATTATATATGTGATGTATGTTAATTTTCAAGTTGAGTGTTATGGAAACTCATGCTTATAGTATTTATGTACATAAAAAAAACTGTGTAAATAAATTATAGGAATTAGCAATTTCCGGGTAATTAATTCTCCTTGGTTTGTTGCTTCACCTAGTTGTCAAAAAATTCATTTCAAAATAATTTAAAACACCAAAGGTGTTGTAAAATTCATTTCAAGGTCATTTTAAACACCCAGATGTATATAGTTACTTGTGCATTACCCAACTATTACACGTTTATTATATTCATATTCATTTAGATGTCACATAGTTGGAAAAATTGGGAATTAGATTCTTCGGGTTGAATAAAGTAATTACTCGTTATAATTTATTCATGTATTGATAGAGAAATTAGTAATTAAGAGTTTAAATATTTAAATTTAAATAAGATTTGATATTATTTTCTTGTAGCTATTGGTTTAGAAAATTATGGAATTTGTGGAAATTTGTTGTTTTACCACTCTCCTTGAGTGCATTTAAAATCTATGTATAAAACACCGTGTTTTAAATCCTATATTTACTTTGAAATTTTAATTCTTAAGCATGGAAAAGAGGATAAAAATGGTATGGCTCATTTGTAAACCACAGTCTTGAATGGTTGTTTTAATCACAATTACCATGGCGTATTCCATAATTACTATGTTTATCGCTTATATTGAATGGCATTGTAGAAAATTGAAGTCTTCATGTTTAGAAAATTTATAGAAATGGATAGAAACTGATAGAAACGTTATTCACCAAGATTTTTTTATTAATTAGAAATATTCTGGATGTTAATTTCTAGGTGTAAACCAGTTTTGGGACTAGTCGAAAATAGTTGGTTTTCTAAATTCAATATAAGTTAGGAAACCTGTTTTAATTTACGCATTAGTTTTGATAATTTGAATTGTAATGTGATTAATAGAGATGTAAATTAAATTATGTAATTTTCTGTTTATTGATAATTGAAAAGTAACATTAGTCATGTAGTTGTTATTGTTGTTTGTCTGTTAATACTATTGTTACATATTTGTAATTGCTATTGTTACTCCGCATTAGTTTTGTAATTACTGTTGTTAAATACTTGTAAGTGTTGTTGTTACTCACTTGTATTTGTTGTTTTTACTCTCCAACAGTTTTGAAATTATGTATATTTTGTAATTACGGTTCAAGTTATTTTTATTAATATATGTTTTGGTAGATATGTATTATGCATCTAGTAATTTTCTAAATAATTTATGGATCTCATTATATAAAATTTGATCTCACAGAAATCTATGAACCAAGTCAAAAATCACAAATAGATCTCACGAGCAATTTACTCATAATTGATATGAAACAATGCAAAAAATGGTTTGCAGCTATATAATGCTTTCATTAATAAAAAAAGTAATTGGATAATTAATACAATGAAATACATTGGTATTAATAACAAGAGAATTCGAATACATGAGAGGAAATTCGAATTGATTGAATCAATCTAACTACATGGATAACTGGATCTGTCTAAATCATTATCGGAGCTTAACTAGCTAACTCTAGTTGTCTGAATCAGTGGATCAGTCAGTCAGAATCTGTTAAATTAGTCTAATTGATGTGGTAGGTGAGAAAAGGTGCCTTCCTACATACAGTCATGCAAATAATGGTGCTAACTTTATTTAACGGACTCTAACTAAATGTAACTGACTCATATATAGGTCTGTCTAGTCACCAACTGAACTCAACTGAAGGAGGTTGGTGCTCACACTCCTAGTGTCTCCTAAATCATAGGGATTGGTCTAGGAGGAGCCTAAACGGATGCATGCAAGTGTAGTCAGTGGTATTTATCCTCAATTAGTGTTCCCCACACTTTAGTAAATGGTACATCTGGCCCCATTAGGCCAAGTGGACCCAATGGTACTAATGACTCAATAATGACTAAAAAGACTCCTAAGTTAGGAAGAATTGACCAGTTTTGACAAGGGAGGATGACAATCCTAACAACCCCGCTAGATGCTAACTTGGACAAAAATTTTGCCTTGGTAACTAACACCAAAGGTCAACCATTATAGCTAAATTCAAAAAATTAACTGCTTAATACAAATAAGGAAATAGGGAAAAACCTCATTGGAAAAATACCCCCCCTCAAACTAAGCAAGTAGAATCAAGATCAAGCTTGTTATTCTGTGCACAAGCCCTCCTAGGGTCTGGCATGTAAAATTATCCCTCCAAACTAAATGGTTATGTCTAGAGGAATATTCCTCTTTGGAAGAAGAAGAATATGCTCAACTAAATCATAAATATAGACAATTGTTGGATGAAAACAAGACCCATGTAGAGCAACTAAAATCAATTGATAAGAGAGAAAAAGTTCTTGAGAATTTAAACCATCTGAGGAACACCCAAGAAACTGATATATTGCACCCTTAAAAAAAAAATGTGAGGTAATATCAGCTCCAAGTGTTAGGAGAAAGTGTCAAAGCGAATGCAAAATGTCTCCATCTTCACTAGTTCTATGAGGAGATGAGCACATTATCAAATACAAAAGTAGAGAAGCCCTGGGACTGTGGAGAGTGAATGCTTGAGCCCCATAATCTGATATAGCTTCATAAATAACTAATAATTCACAAAATACAATATCAGAAACCTCATAAGAGGAAACTAAAATGAAATCCCCAACAACAAATTTGAAGAAGACTTGCGATACTTGATTTGTCACACCAAAATTGATGAGACCATATACAAGCATGAATGAAGGTTCTTGGAACATGAAATTAGAACCAAATAATATCAGATAAAATCCAAATAATATCATATCATATCCAAATAATTTCATATCATATCCAAAAGTGTGGTCCACCGAGATGGTAGATGCACAGTTTTCTCCTTCTTCAAAATTCTAAGTATTGGTGCATGCAATCCTATAGGAATTTGTTGGAAGCTCTAGATCAATAAGAGTGAATGGATCACTCCTAAAATCTGATATTTTTTCTAAAATATACAAATTATTACTTATCAGGTGACCAGCAACAACATTAGAGGGAGAGATATTGAATTCCTCATCACTTTTTGCAGCAATCACTGGAAAATTTTGCACGGAATTTAAAGGAGAATCACTGGAGAATGTTTGCATAGAAATGCAATAGAGTTTTTATTCAATATCAAAGATTTGAATGTATTCTTATGGATCAGCCATATATGAGAATATGAGATATCATAGATCTCATAAACTTCTGGAGCAGTAGTAGAAGGAGTCACTCCAAGGAGACTTTCTTCAATTCGAATTGACTGTGAGAAAGATTCTGCTTCTTCTTCATCTTGAACATCTTAATTAGAGAGAATAGAGGCCTATAATTTTGAATAAATAATGGTTATGGTGATGGGTTTGATATCCAAATTTCTATTATGATCCTCATTGTTCTTTCCAAAGGTTCTATCAAGTTTTTTCCAGAGATCCTTTGGGTATTCAACAGATTTAACAAGGTAACGCAAGCATGGAGAAAGGGACAAAGATATTGTTCCAAAATATCTATCACCATCATTTAGACAGTCATTCTCATTCTCATAGGTCTCTTTACAAATTCCAATAGACACCTCATATATATCTTGTCTCTTTAGAGATGAAATCATCTTCAACTTCCATTCTGAATATCTTGTGGATGGAGTAAGAAGAGGAACTGATAATTTTGAATCCATATGAAGTTGTACCTGCAATTACACAAAAAAAGTAAGTTTGAACAGCCTACACTTTTGTATTTTTCATCACACCTGGCTTAGTTAATCAAGCAATCTTGAACAACAAGGTTGGGATTCCGGGAATTATGTGGTAAACTCTTCGCTTCTGGTGCAGAACTCGAATGTTTTGAGTTTTTTTGCTCAAATTTCTTCATAGATACAACACAAAAACTGTAGAAGAATTGCCTTGTCCCATCGAGGATCTTGTTAACCAAAAAAATCCTTGAATGAGTTCTACGTAAACTACACCACCCAAATACATCCATGTACGACCCTCATTTGACCCCCACACCCTTACTAAGAATAAAAAATATGAAGAAGGGCTTAAAAAACCCTAAAAAGAGCCAAAATAGCTCTCATAGGGGCTAAAACCTCTAAAAATGTGCTGAAACCCCTCAAAGGATCTTAAAACCCCCAAAGGGGCTAAGAATTGGGTGAAAGGGGCTTAAATCCACAAAAAGGGGCTAAAGCCCTACCAGGGGCTTAAAACCCTAAATATAAAAGAAAAAGTATAAATAGAGGGGTGGGGGTCACTCTCAAAACAATTGTTCTCTCCCTATCATTATGTTTCCCGTGTGAGTGCCTTGAGACCCTTTTCCTATCAATCCATTCACCCTCCCTCTTCTCCATTGCTCCATAATTCAAGCTTCCATCCCAAAGAGAGAGGTGATTCCCAAAGCTAGGGAATGGCGGCCCATTTACACCCAAACAGAAGGTATAACTTTGTTTTGTGTCATTTTAATTCTTGTTTGCTAACTTATTTTATCTGCAGGCTTGTTTTCTAATGGTTTGCAACAGGTTTTCCCTTTGATTTCTTGCAGCCATTTTCGTTTTCTAACCATTTTATGTAGGGTTTCATAGCTTAGCCTTAACTTTGTTTTGCAGGTTCTCTTTGAACCAACAGGAACCCTACCCTTACATCCTATAGACGGAAGGTAGTCATTCCTTCCTGTATCTAGGGTGAAATCCCTACTACAGATCTGATACCATATAAAAATTAAACACACAGGAATCTATGAACCAAGTAAAAACTCACAAATAGATATTAGAAGCACTTTACTCAGAATTGATATGAAGCAATGCAAAAAATGGTTTGCTGCTGTATAATGCTTTCATTAATAAAAAAAGTAATTGGATAATTATTACAATGAAATACACTAAATACATGAGAGGAAATTTGAATTGATTGACTCAATCTAACTGCATGGATAAATGAATGTGTCTAAATCACTATTGGAGCTTCACTAGCTAACTTCAGTTGTCTAAATCACTAATGGAGCTTCACTAGCTAACTTCAGTTGTCTAAATCTGTGGCTCAATCACTTAGAATCAATTAAACTAGTCTAACTGATGTGGTAGGTGAGAAAAGGCACCTTCCTACATGCAGTTATGCAAAGATTGGGACTAATTGAATGTAACTGATTGTAACCAAATGTAACTAACTCATAGCTAGTCCTGACTAATCAACAATTGAACTCAACTGAAGGAGGTTGGTGCCGGCACTCCCAGTGGCTCCTAAATTGTAGGGATTTGTCTTAGAGCCACCTAAACTGATGCATGTAAATGAAATTAGTGGAAGTTAGCCTCAATTAGTGTTCCACACACTCTCGTAATTGGTACATGTGGCCTCATTAGGCCAAGTGGACCCAATGGTACTAGTGACTCAATAATGACTAAAAAGAATCCTAAGTTAGGAAGAATTGACCAGTTTGGACAAGGGAGGATTATAATCCTAACACATTAAGGGCTCAAAATTCCTCAAAAGTGTTCATAAGGTAATTATGCATGTAATTAATTTACACAAAAAAAATTGGTGTCATGTGTTTAGTTTATTTTGGTGTAACATAAGGATGCATTACATTTGGTGTAGGGACAATGTTCATTTTTTCTTAAAGTTCCTCACTCTGTCTCTTTAGAGTATGAAAAACATGTAATTTAGGAACCTTTATTTCAATTGGAATAGTATTAGTTTTCTATTGATCATCAAGAGGAATACATGAGTAAATCTCATAATCTGCATTAGTCAAGGAAGCATGCATATCCACATATTTGATATGCCATCTCTTAATGTTCACATATGCATGATAAAAACCCCTATGACACTCACCCAACTCTTCCATGATAGCCCCTTAATTGGAATTGATTTGTTGGGAAGAAAATTAGGACAAAGCATGCTCCATATATGGAAGGGTTGATGAATATATGGAAGAACTAGGAGCATCATGAGTTGTTACTATCATTAGGTCAATCATAATAACTTTTCTCTCAGTTTCACCTAGGATATTTCAATCAAGAATCCAAATTGGACCTCAAGAACTTTGTACTATGCTAAAAATTATTCGACGTTGTGAATAAATTTCCTAGCCTAGAATTGCTAATATGCATAGAATATCACAACTCACTCAACTTATTACTAGAGTCATACTACACCATTTTTTGAACCTCATTATTTTTTTGGTGAGTCTTGAGAAGACTCTGGAGAACCATTAACTCAATACCTGCGGTAGTCTTCTCCCCCTGTAAACAACCAACTATGAAATTTTGTGTACTATCTAGAGGGCCAATACTGTATGTTTTGTGATTTTATAGGTGTCCCTCCTTTAAGATAAAAAAATTCAATGCGTCTATGAAATATTCTTCTTACCTTTTTCTTAAATAAATGTAACTGTAGAGGATATTCTATTTTGTACTTTTAATGTTATTCCTCCTTTAGGAGATGTTGTTCCTCCAATCGGAGATGTCATTGATGTAATTGGTCATTTAAATTCTTGAGGTAAAACCTCCATTGTAAGTCGGGTCAATAGTGTTGGAGACATTTACCACCATACACATTCTTTTTGGTCAATTTGGCCTAGTTAAACCACTATCCTAAGTATTATTGACTTAATTGACATCAGAGGAGCACTAGATGACATCAGCTAGATCACACCCATGCCTACCTTCATTCAAGGAGGATAAATTATCCTTCTCCTTGCTAGAATAATCAACCCATAGTTAGCTACCTTATACATTATTTAATCCATTTTTCTCTTATTTGCCTAGTTTCCAATATTACACTCTATGAAAGTTGTCTTCCACATGTCCTAGAAGTCAAAATTGCTAAAAATGAGTTATGGAGCACTTGGGAAACCTCCTAGAAACCATATTTAGTATTTCTTCTTTATGCCAGATCCTCCCTAGTGCATATCTTATTTTTCTGCTAAGTTGCCTGCTTTATTGATATTTGAGGCAAAGGGAAAGTAAGACTAGGTGTAGTTGACTTGTTTTTTTCCCTCATCATCCTCCATTATTTTCTCCTAATAAAAGCATGGATAATTTGTCTTTCCATCACTTATTATCTTTCCCATTTGAATTTTCCAATTTGCAAGCCTCTAGGTAGATTTGAAAACTGCTTTATGCACCTATGGGGGATTTGACTAGATTTAGTAAGCCTGCTTTTGACTATTTCGAATGGAATCATTATGCATTCAAATATATCATGTAATTATATATTGAATCAGCCTCTGAATTCATATAGTTGGCTATTGTACACTTATTCAATACAGATTAGTGTTATGCTCCAATTTCAGTCTCCTTTGTGTGTAAATTTACATGTTTGATTAGCAATTTTGTGAGTGCAATTGTTCTATCACTTGGGTTAAATTTCCACATGGTATCAGATCCTTTGTATATCTATTTATCTCCTTCCATAATGCTATTGCAGGTTTGACATCTTGACTAGGAGCTATTCTGCTGACTGAAGGGACAATTTCTAAGCTATGGATCAATCTCAGAAGATCATCTTGAATCCATTTAATTTCTTTGAATGGAAAGCAGAGATGGAGATAATATTGAGAGAAAAAGGTATCTAAAGGGTGACTATGGCAACTAAAGTAGATCCCAATGCAGTTGCAGAGAAAATTAAATGGCACAACAGCATGGATAAGGCCTATGGTCTCTTGTGTCTGAGCATATCCAGAGGCCTCCTCTTCCATCTTAATGGATTGACATCACGGAATGAAGTGTGGGAGAATATTGTAGAGATTTTTGGTAAGATAGATGAGATGAGAGGACATCAAATCAAGAATGAATTGATCTCTTTGAGTCCCAGTAGCTTTGAATGCTTGCAACTCTACTTTTCCAAGTTTAAAGCCCTTATTTTGCAGCTAAAATTGTGTGGAATTGAAAAGAAGGAGGAGAAACTAGTTTTTTTCCATACTCTCGAAGCTTGTCCCTAACTATTCATTGTTTGTTTCGACCTTCCATGCCACCAAGTTGACAGGTCGAACCTGGAAGATGCCTAAGCTTGCAGAGTTCATGGAATCCCTCACACAAGAACAAGATAAACTCGTGATGATGGGCACCATCAAACCTTCCAAAGACCAAGATTTGGTTGTTGGAGATTCGAGGGTGGATTCAAAAGGAAAGAAGAAAGATAAGAAGCCACCTGAGAAAAAGAGAGACAAGAACAAGTGTCAGGAGGATCCCCAAGGCTCCAAGAAGAAATTCCAGAAGAAGAAGAACAAAGGAGAAATGAGCAAGTGCGCATACTGTAGTAAGGGATATCATCCTGAAAGCTCCTATATGAAGAAGAAAATTGACATGCTGACCCAACTCCTGGAGAAGAATAAAACCTCCCTTCCCAATAGCTCAAAGAAGAGGGAAGGAGGATCAAATTCAGAGGACAGAGAGAGAGTACATGCATTGGTTGCTGGCACATCAAGTTCATCTATCTTCATCATAGAATCTAGAGCTTCAAGACATATGGTTTTGACCAACGAGGCATTTTCCTCTCTTGACATGTCGAAAGGTCCACCAATAGTGCTAGGAGATGACTCTCTCACTAACGGTTTGAGAAAAGGAAGGATTGATCTTGACCATGGTAAGTTCAGTAATGTATTGTATGTTCCAGGTCTTGCCTCTAACCTCTTGTTAGTGTATTAGATGACCCACACAGGGTCTCCAAAGAAGGTCATATTCTCCCCTGATGATGTTTAGATCACAGAGATCTCGAGTGGTAAAGTCATTGCAAAAGGAGTTGTAGATCACAGTTCGAAGGTATACATGTTTTCACATTTTCTACCCTACTCAAACCCCTCTGCTCTTCTAATTCATGCCAATAAGGCAAGCAAGATTTGGCATGAAATATTTGTCCATCTTAACTATAAGTATCTTTCTGATCTAAGTGAAAAATAAATGGTCATAGGGTTACCAAAGATTAAGTTTTCCAAGGGAGTCTGTCAAGGTTGTATCCTAGGAAAACACCCAGAGCATAAATTTGAGAGAGCTAGCCATGAGAGAACCTTTGCACCTCTTGAGTTGATCCATAGTGATGTTTCTTGTCCATTTCCTCATATGTCAATTATTCAGGCCAAATATGCATTGACCTTCATATATGATATTTCCAAGTACTGTTGGGTTTACTTCCTGAAGCATAAGTCTGAAGTTTTTGGCCTCTTCAACGTCTTTAAGGCTTTGGTTGAAAACCAGTCTAGGAGGAAACTCAAGATCCTCATATATTAAAATGGTGGTGAGTATTTCAAGTCTGAATTCATTCAATATTGTGAAGATGTAGGTATTCATATGCAGCATTCAATCCCTTACACACCATAGAAAAATGGTGTTGCTGAGAGAAAGAACAGATCACTGAAGGAGATGGCAACCTATATGATGGAGGCTAAGACTTTGCCACCAAAGTTTTGGACCAAGGCTATAAAATGTGCATCCTATATTTAGAATAGGATTCCTCATAAACAAATTGATGGTATGACTCGTTTCAAAGCATGGAGTGGGCACAAGCCAGATGTGACCCATTTTAGGATTTTGGCTCAAGGGCTTGGGATAGAATTCCAACTGAAAAGAGAAGGGCTTTGTAGCCCCAAAGGAAAGAGTGCATATTTTATGGGTACTATGAAGATTCAAAAGGTTACAATCTGATCAATTTGAGCACAAACAAAGCCTTCATTGAAAGGAGTGTTCAGTTCCAAGAAGAGCCTTTAGCAGTAGTTGAAGTTAGAGAGTCTTCTTCACCACCAGAATTATTGAATGTAAGTGAAGAGACAAATGAGTTTGTTGATTCTGATATGTCTGGTAATTATGATTTAGTTTCAGATCCTGACAGTCCTACAAGACCAAAATGGGCTTCAAAGACAATTCATGCAGCTGGAGGACTAGCTGGAAATCCTAGTGATCCTAGGAGGACTACATCTCAATTTGAGAGTGCCCTATGTATGAAAGACCCTTTGTTTGCACAGAAGTGCTATCTGATGGTTGAATCAGACCCACAGACATATGGATATGTATCACATGATCCAATATGGAAAACAACCATGAAAGAAGAATTCAGCTCACTCCAGAAGAACAACACTTGGGAACTGGTTGATCTTCCCCCAGGGAGGAAGCTAGTTCAATGTAAGTGGGTTTTCAAAACTAATTTTGCTGTTGATGGTTCAAATTTGAAATATAAGGCAATATTGGTAGCCAATGGATACTCATAGGTACATGGTATTGACTACAATGAGACCTTTGCACCAGTGGCAAAGATGGACTCCATCAGGATCGCCTTAGCCATTGCAGCTTCGAAACAATGGGAGGTACATCACATGGATGTGAAGTGTGATTTCCTAAATGGAGATCTTACTAAAGATATTTACATGCATAAACCTCAATTTTTTTTTACTAATCCATCTTTTTTTTGCAGGTTAAAGAAATCATTGTATGGGCTTAAGCAAGCCCCCAGGGATTGGTATGCCAAGATTGATGGCTTTCTGCTGTCATTGAGATTTTTCCGATGCAAGTATGATATTAATGTTTATTTGAAGCTGATTCATGGTTATTTTATGATTATTTTATTGTATGTGGATGACCTTCTGATTACAGGAAATTCAAAGAAATAAATTGCCTCCTTGAAGGATGCAATGAATCATGCATTTTCTATAACTGATTTGGGGTTGTTGAGCCAATTCTTGGGTCTCAAAATTTCTCAATCCCAAAATGGAATAAAGGTACATAATTCCAAGTATGCTTTATATTTTCTGAATAATTTCAACATGAAATATTGCAAGCCAATCAAGACTCCCTTCCTTTCAGGAGTTAAGCTTGATGAAGCAGGTCCTTCTCCTATAGTAAATAATACATTGTATAGGCAATTGATTGGGTGTTTGCTGTACCTTACACACACTCAAACTGATATTTATTATGCAGTAAGTGTGGCTTCAAGATACATGGATCATCCTCATGAGATCCATTAGAGAGTAGCCAAAAGGATCCTTAACTTTGTTCAAGGAACAAGAACTCATGCGATCTTCTACAAAGCTAAATCTGATCTTGATTTGATTGGGTTTACTAATAGTGATTGGGCGGGTGACAACACAGATCAAAAGTCAAAATTAGGATATGTGTTCATGCTTTTTGAAGGACCAATCAACTGGTCAAGCAATAAACAGAGTGTCGTTGCACTCTCATCTACAGAAGCAGAGTACAGAGGAGTTGTAAATGCAGCAACTCAATGTTTATGGTTGCAGGGGATACTTGGTGAGTGTGGCTTTGAATCAGATTTTTCAAACATTATCTATTGTGATAATCAGAGCACCATTTGAATATGCAATTATCTAGTTTAGATATAGATAACCAAACACATTGAGATCCATATGCACTACATCAGACAACTTGTGCATGATGGCACCATTCACCTACTCTTCTGTGCATCTTTAGAACAAGTAGCAGACATCTCCACCAAATTTTTTTGTGAGAAGACATTCATCAATCTCAAATCACTACTGGGGATTGCTGAACATGCTATGAAGCATGATTGATGACAATATTTTCAATATTTTTTTTACTGTCCATGTTTAAGGGAGGATTTTCACACTGGGTTTTTGCCTCTTTCCTTGGTTAAATGGACATGCAATATCGAAAGGGTGACTAATCCTTGTTGCTAGGCCCTATAATTTTCTTATATTTACTCATAAATCCAGGATTAATGGGTTGTGTTAGAATAATCAACCGATAGTTATCTACCTTAGACATTAATTAATCCATTTTGTCTTATTTTCCTAGTTTCCAATATTCCACTTTATGCAAGTTGTCTTCCACATGTCCTAGAATTCAAAATTGCTAAAAATGAGTCATGGAGCACTCAAGAAACCTCCTAGAAACCATATTTAGTATTTCTACTTTATTCTAGATCCTCCCTAGTGCATATCTACTTTTTCTGCTAAGTTGCATGCTTTATTGATATTTGAGGCAAAAGGGAAAGTAAGACTAGGTGTAGTTGACTTGTTTTTTGCCCTCGTCATCCTCAATTATTTTATCCTAATAAAAGAATGTATGAGTTGTATTTCCATCACTTATTATCTTTCTCATTTGGCTTTTCCAATTCGTGAGCCTATAGGTATATTTGGAAACTGCTTTATGCACCTATGGGGGATTTGACTAGATTTAGTAAGCCTGCTTTTGACTATTTCGAATGGCATCCTTATGCATTCAAATATCTCATGTAATTATATATTGCAATATCCTATGACTTCATATGGTTTCCTATTGTACACTTATTCAATACAGATTAGTGTTATGCTCCAATTTCAGTCTCCTTTGTGTGTAAATTTGCATGTTTGATTAGCAATTTTGTGAGTGCAATTGTTCTATCACTTGGGTTCAATTTCCACACTCCTACATTTGAGGAGGCTAACTGGAGCACTCCAAGGGTGATCTAAGTGTCACTAATTCCCCATATTTCTAACTGATGGTTATAATCAGTTAAACAAAGCAGTGAAGGCACCCTCCATCATTAAATTGATTATTTATTGATTCTCTAATGAGCTGGAGTCAACACAGGTGCCTCCAACCACTTATGATGTTCAATTACACTTAATTTAACTTCATCAGAGTTCATTGGACTCATTGAAGTGCTACCACTTGCTAGTTGTCTTGTTGTGACATGTGTCTGACCTACTTTCAGTTAGACTCAATCATTTATTGCACTTCAACTTCAGTTAGGGCTCCGTTGAGTCAATTAGGGTTTTGATCAGTGGTTAACTAGAGTGTTGACTATGGATTACATTTAGTTAAGCTAGACTCACTCATTCAATTTGTATGACCTCCTTGGGAATTTGAATTTCTTTTTCATTCATGCTTGCAGCATGATCTTGTATTGGATTACTCATTCTTTGTGTGGATATACAGAGCTGCTACTCATTTTGTATCACAATTACACCATTTTCATGACTTATTGTTATTAATCTTTTATGATACTTGTTTTTAGTCCCTATATCACTGTGTGAGATTAATATGGTATCATATCTCATGGCAGGACGTAGCTCAGATCTCTCAAAAACAAGGTTTTTGACAGATCTTGCATGAAAATTAAGCAATAGCTCAAAAATCCAGCACTGGACCAGAAGCCAAGGCTTACCACTTAATAACCCAAGTAAATAACTTGTTGATCAAGCTTGCATGATTGACTATGTTGGGTGTGATGAAATCCTAAAATGTGCAGGTTTTCCGGCCTTACATTGCCCCTTTTGTTGTGATTTTCAGGTTTTTGACAGGTGAAAGCATTCACTCCAGTAGATTCACATGGCTTCTTCCGTAGATCTTTTGACTCCATTCAATTTCAACTCATGGAAAGGAGACATGGAGATCCAACTATGCTCCAGAGGACTCTATAGGGTCACCATGGACACTGAAGAAGAGCCTAGTTCTGCAATAGAAAAATCTAGATTCTTGAAGAAGAAGGATGAAGCATTCTGATTCTTGTGCCTCTCTATTTCCTGAGATCTTCTTTTCCATCATTCGGGATTGAAGAATCCAAAGGAAATTTGGGAAAAATTGGAAGCAATATATGGAAAGTAGGATTATTTGAGAGTTTTCCAGCTCGAAAATGAATTGATGTCTCTCCAACCCTCCAATTTCGAGACCTTGAATGCTTTTTTAACAAATTTCAAGCACATTGTCTTACTATTGAAGCAATGCAAAGTGGATAAAGAGGATGGTCAGCTCATCCTCACCATAATCTCAAAACTTGGAGCTAATTATTTAGTTTTTGTCTCTACATTCCATGTAGGGAAGCTCAAAACCCTTGGATGGAATATGCCTACACTCAATGCCTTCATTGAGTCCCTAACAAGTGAACATGATAAGCTTGTCTAGATGGGGATCATCAGATCCTCCCATGATCAAGCCCTCCATGTCTCGGGGCCCAAATATCTGAAGGGTAAAGGAAAGCAACAGAAGAACCCAAAAACTAAATTCGAAGCTCCTAAGCCTAAAGTTGAAAACCAATAGCATGATGAGTCTTCCAGCTCAAAGAAGAACAAAGGGAAAGGGCATCATGGAAAGGAAAAACTCAAGTGTTCATACTGCGGGAAGACATTCTACCCTGAACATGCCTACATGAAGAAGAAGCTTGATGAAGCTACCTCTCTTCTTGATAGAAATCACATCAATATTCTGGAAAGCTTTCGAAAGAGAGATCAGCAAGATCAGGAACCACAGCATGAAAAAGGTAATTCCCTCATGGCAAGCACTCCGAAGTCCAAAGCACTCTTGAATGATTATGGAGCTTCGAACCACATGACGGCTGAAAGAGACTCCTTTTCATCCTTGGAGATTGACAAATCCATCCCCATCCATATGGGAGATGAATCCACCATCATTTCAGAAGGACAACGTATGGTTGATCTTGAGAATGGCTATTTCTAAAATGTTTTGTATGTACCGTATCTAGCATCAAATATCCTTAGTGTCTATTAGATGACACATACAGGAGTGTCTAAGAGAGTATATTTCAGCCCAAATTATGTTGAGATAATGGAACTTGCATTTGGGAAACTCATTGCTAAAGGCCTTGCAAACCATCATGCAAAAGCCTATGAGTTCTCTCACTTTGTGGTGGATGCGAAGCCCACCTCTCTGCTAACTCATGGAAATGAAGTTAGTAGGCTATGGCATGAAAGGTTTTCCCATCTAAAGTTTAAATATTTGCAGAAATTACAGAAAAAATCCATGGTTGAAGGCCTCTCGATCATCAAGGCAACCACTGGAATTTGCAAGGGCTGTGTGGTTGGAAAACACCCTCAACACAAGTACGATCGGGGGAAGGGAAACTGAGCCACATCCATATTAGGGCTGCTACATTATGATATTCATGGTCTGATTCCTATCATGTCCATGAATGGATCAAGGTATCTTATGAATTTTATTGATGATTTTTCAAGGTACACATGGGTCTTCTTTCTCAAAAAGACGTCTGAAGTATGTGAAAAAATCTCTGAACTGAAGGCCTTGATCGAGAATGCCTATAGGATTAAGATCAAGATATTGAGATATGATAATGGTGGGGAGTATGTCAGTAATGTGTTTCTATACATATTCTCTGAAAGTGGTATTCAGGTCCAACATTCAATTCCCTACACTCCCCAGCAGAACGAAGTACCGGAAAGGAAGAATCGGTCTCTCAAGGAGATGACCACCTGTATGTTGGAATCAAAGAATTTGGCTGAAAATTTTTGGGCTGAAGCCATGCATGCTGAAACATACAATAAAAACATGGTTCCACACTCATCCATGAAAGGGAAGACCCCTTTCTAAGCATACTTCAGACACAAGCCGGATGTGTCGAACCTACGAGTGTTTGGGTCCATTGCATGGGCCCGGATTCTACTTTATAAAAGAAGGGCTTTGCAACGGCAAAGCATCGAATGTCTATTTATTGGGTATCCTGATGAATTAAAATTTGTCAAGCTTCTGGATATCAAAACAAAATATATTATCATTAAAAGGAGTGTCAATTTTGATGAGCCTCTTTAGGAGGTGAAACTAGTAAAGGAGAAAACTGCTGATTTTTTTCCCTATTCTACTGAATATTTGGATGATGAAATTGGGGGTGATGAAACTGATTTGGATCCTCTGATTTCTGATATCAGTTTTTAGCAAACATAATATTCTAAATCAGAACCTTCAGTACAGAATCATCTTCCCACATGGGCCCGACAGACACTCTCCTCCATAGGAGATAACATTGGAAATCTGGATGATCCAAGGAGAACCCGGTCTGATTTCCAAAGAGCAGGTATTGCGCTCTCTTATCCTGATAATTTGCTGTCCAAAAATTACTATTTGATGATTATATCAGACTCAAAATCCTACTACCATGCTCGAAAGGATCCGAGATGGCAAGTTGCCATGGATGAAGAGATGAATTCTCTTAAACAAAACACTACTTGGGAGCTAGTTTCTCTTCCTCCGGGAAGGAAATTGGTTCAATGCAAGTGGGTTTTTTAGACCAAGGTTTCTGATGATGGAAGAAAATACAAATATAAATCAATTCTGGTGGCAAAATATTTCTCTTAGGTTCAAGGTGTGGACTACCATGAGACCTTTGCACCGGTTGCAAAAATGGACTCCATCCGCCTAGTTTTGGCAATTTCAGCATCTAAGCACTGGGAAGTGCATAATATGGATGTTAAGGCAGCCTTTATGCATGGAGATATGCATGAGGAGATATACATGAAGCAGCCCAAGGGATACATCTCTGATCCATATTTGGTTTGCAAGATAAAGAAGTCACTATACGGGTTAAAACATGCCCCAAGAGAGTGGTATTCCAAGATGGATGACTTCCTTCTCTCGCAAAAATTCCAAAGGTGTAGATCAGATCCAAATGTGTATTTACATAATTATGATTGTAATTTTATCATTATTTTTTTATGTTTTTATGAACTAATGATGACAAGTAGCACGGTTTCTTCTATTTCAGCCATCAAAACTGCTCTCCACAATGCCTTTGAAATGAGTGATTTGGGGCTCCTAAAACAATTTTTGGGGCTCAAAATTGAGAAAAATTATGATGGGATAATGGTCACTCAGTCAAAATAAATATCATACCTGTTAGTGAAGTTTAACATGGCTGAATGTAGGCCTACACCAATCCCTTTCCTTTCAAGGACCAGCCTTGAAGAAGGAAAAATCACACCTCCCATGGACTGCACTATCTATCGACAACTGATTGGTAGCTTCTTGTACTGGACACATTATTGACCTGATATATGTTATGTTTTGAATGCTGTATCAATATACATGTAGCAGCCTCATGATCTTAATTGGAAGGTAGCCAACAGGATCCTCCAGTATATTCAGGGAACCAGGACCTACGACATTCAATATGCTATAGACTCCGAGCTAGAACTGGTTGGATACACAGATTCTGATTGGGTGGGTGATTCTATTGATCAGAATTCTAATTTTGGATATGTTTTCATGTTTGGTGGTGGATCCATTTGCTGGTCTAGAAAAAAGCAGGCTTCCATAGCATTATCTTTAGCAGAGGTTGAGTATCGAGGAGCGGCGAATGCTTGCATCCAAGCAGTTTGGTTACAAGGCATTCTTTCAGAGTTTGATCTTGGTATTACTTTGTCCACTGTCCTCTTTTGTGACAATAAAACTACTATTAAAATATCCACTGATCCAGTTACTAGGCAACTGACCAAGCATGTAGATATCCACATGCACTATATCAGGGAGCTAGTGCATGACGGGACCATCATTCTGCAATACTGCCTGATTGATGAGCATATTACAGACATATTCACCAAGAGATTTTCAAAAAATAAGTTCACTTACCTCCATTCACTGTTGGGGGTGAGTTCATCAGGGTGATAAGACTACTTTCAGTGTTCAACTTGAGGGGGGGATTTTCCCACTAGGTTTTCCCTCTTTTCCTCACTTAGTTTGTTTTTTAGCATTGTTTCAGTTTCATTATTGTACAAGGTGACCTATGGCCTTAGTTTTTAGGGCCCTATCATTTTTATGCATTTTATGTTTTCTAACTCCTCCTGAGTATAGCTTAACGGGGGTTGTTGGAGACATTTACCACCATACACACTCTTTTTGGTCAATTTTTCCTATTTAAACCACTATCCTAAGTATTATTGACTTAATTGACATCAGAGGATCACTATATGACATCATCTAGATCACACCCACACCTACCTTCAGTCAAGGAGGCTAACTTGGCCTTCTCCTACATTCGAGGAGGCTAATTGGAGCACTCCAGGGGGGATCTGAGTGTCATTAATGCCCCATATTGCTAAATAATGGTTACAATCAGTTAAACAGAGTATTGAAGGAACCCTCCATCATTAAATTGTTTATTCATTGATTATTTAATGAACTGGAGTCAATAGCGGCACCTCCAACCACTTTTGATGTTCAGTTACACTTCAGTTAACCTCATTGGGGTTCATTGGACTCATTGAAGTGATACCACTTATTGGTTGGCTTGCTGTGACATGTGTATGAGCTACTTTCAATTAGAATCAGTCATTCATTGCACTTTGACTTCAGTTAGGGCTCGGTTGATCCAATTAGGGTTTTGATTAGTGGTTAACTGGGGTGTTGACTATGGCTTACATTTAGTTAAGCTAGACTCACTCATTCAATTCATATGACCTCATTGGGAATTCGAATTGCTTTGTCATTCATGCTTGCAGCATGATCTTGTATTGGATTACTCATTCTTTGTGTGAATATGCAGAGCTTCTACTCATTTTGTAGCACAATTACACCATTTTCATGACTTATTGTTATTAATCTTTGATGAGACTTATGTTTAGTCCCTATATCACTGTGTGAGATTAATAAATAGTACCCACAAAAATATTATTAAAATGTGATTTTGAGGATTACAAGGAAATTTGACCCTGGTTGAGAGGAGAAGTTGGCCCTATTGGGTTATTAGGCTTCTCAACTAATTAATATAAATGTGAGGCACCTCCCTCATTTGGACACAATCAACACTTAAACAATTTTGATAGAGAGAGGAGAAGTCCATCTGAGAGAGAGGAAGCATCTAGTCTTATATTTGGGGTCTTACACTATACTTGATTAAGGTCCATATCGAGGAAGTTTTGCTAGGTTTTCTCCCCAACGAGTGTTTCCTAGGTTAAATATATGTGTTCTTTTGTGTTGTTGTGCTTATCTTTGTTTCAATGATCTTATGGAATATGGTTATTATGTTATGATGCTAAATGTTTTAAGATATTGTATAGCTATTAAATTATAACATTGTATCAAAGCCACCCCAAAATAAGTCTTTTTCTAGCAACTGTTATAGATTAGGGTTTCATGCTTGAAAACCCTAGAAGGAAAAATCTAGTCTTCTTGGAATTTTAGCTATAAATCATTTTTTATGAAGGATGAGGAGATTAAACTTGGAAAATTTAAAGATGAAATATTGATGTACCTTGTGTGTGAGTTTCAACCTCATATTCACTGTACTTCATGAGATATGATCCCTCGAAAACATGCTTCCACCCTCTTCGAGAACTCAATGTTAAACAATTGACTTAGCTGGAAATTCTATATCTTGGTATAGGAAGATACCAATTGAATTTTGTAATATTTGTATGATAGGTTATTTATTGTAGTTTCTATGGTGTGGTTTTTATACCTTGAATTTTAAATAATGACACATGGAATTCCATACAAGTTTTCTATATTTAACCAATCCACAAGCATGCCACCTTTGCAAACTTAGCATAAGTTCCACTTGGTGAATCCAATATTTCTCTAACCTATGGGGTTGGAAAGAAGTATACTTATAAAATAACCTTGAGGTGGCATGCATTTCTATCCAATCAAATTTGAAAATTCACATAATTCAAAAAAATAAGGTTTCTATGTCAAACCCTAGGTCCACTAAAAGATGTCTTCTTGAAAAGTTTTGAAGAAAAAATCAAGTTGAAGCAATCTCATTGATCTAGAGGGAGACATGGACAAATTTAAGCATCATAATAACTTGTTCAAATCCAAGAGGAATATTTATGTTTCCATCAAATAACATTCGATCTCATATGTATCCTCTTTAAAGAATCTGAAGGAGATGTTTGATGCCTTGACCATCTTATATGAAGGAAAATAATATTAACATGAAGATGACCTTGAGGAATCAACTCAATGGTGTGAAGATGCATATGTCAGAAATCATTCAATCCTACTTCACAAGTGTCTCCTAGATTAAGAAACAAATAGAAGCTATTGAAGACAATGTCGAGGAAGTAGAAGTGGTGATGACCAGCTTGAATGGTTTCACCAGATCATGGGAATATTTCATTCAAAGTACATATTTTAGAAGGAGTCTCACCAAGTTCAGTAGCAAGAGAATAAAATGTAAGTGATGATGATAGTCATCCCTAACCGCTCATGGCACTAAATATTATGAATAGTCGAAGAGAACAAGGGAATATTCCTCAAGTGATGAGGAATATGTACTTTGATCCAAAAGGTTTCATTCCATGATGAAGAAGAATTTCTCATCCATATCAACATTATATAAGAATGGATGAGTTGTGATTGATGGAGAAGAAGGGTCACATAGATCTATAACGTAGAATTCTTGCTCAACATTGTCGATCATGCCAAGAAACAAAAGCATAGGTCCTCAAAATCAGATGATGGATAATAACACACCGCCAGAGACTCCAATAATTCTTACAAGGAGACACAGATCAAGAGGGAGTCTACCAAAAAAAAATATAAGTGTTTAAACTGTCATTTCCTATATATCTAGTTACTTAAATGATATTATTTACATATTTATATTCCTATATTTAGAAAATGTATTATGCATGTTAGAATGTTTGAATTCATGAACAATATATTACTAATATGCATGTGATGGGTAAGTATCTTATAGTGTTGTACAAAATTCCATTGTTACTTATCTAGATTGAAACCTGTTTGTTTACATGTTGGGAGTAGTGCACACTTTTAATAATGTTCTAGTAGAGATGGAAGGCATCTAGAATTTTACCGTATGTGTACGGTATATGGATGAATGTTGTATAATTGGATAAGATAGTTGCATGATTGTGTGACATATGTCTTTATGGATTAGAATTTTTCAATATTAAAATGTTTTGGAAATTATGAAATGTTTCTAATTAAACAACTGAATTTGATTTGTGCGAAATATTGTGTCCAAGAAAAGAATGATGAGTCTTGTTTTGAAGAACAAGTGACGATGGTTTAAATACCATTGTTTTCTTGTTTCCTGGTTATAATACATAAAATGCCTAATTTACTATGTTATATCACTAAGAGTAAGATGAGGGGGTTGGTGAGATTCATGTGGTTAAGGTATGGATCTTTACTTGGGAGTGGACTTGGCAAAAGAAACAATACAAGTTGGGCAATTCATACAATTGGGTGGAAGATGGTTTACATGCAGCTAGCTATCTTCTTTAGGATAAAAACTTGAGATAAGTATTCTGTAGAATTTAAATGCTCTATAAATTCTCCTGCTAATTGATAGTTAGGAAAAGTTAATGGTGAAAATTATGTGGTTTATAATTATATATTTGATGTATGTTAATTTTTAGCATGAGTGTTATTGAAATTCATGCTTATAGTATTTATGTACATAAAAATATGAACTATGTATAAATAAATTCTAGGAATTAGCAATTTCTGGGTAAATATAAATTCTCCTTCATTTGTTGCTTTACCTAGTTTTCATAAAATTCATTTCAAAGTAATTTTAAACACCAAGATGTGTTGTAAAATTTGTTTCAAGGTAATTTTAAACACCAAGATGTAGAGAGTTACTTGTGCATTACCCAACTATTACACGTTTACTAGATACATATTCATTTAGATGACATGTAATTGGAAAAATTGGCAATTAGATTCTTTCGATTGAATAAATTAATTCCTCATTATAATTTCTTCATGTATTCATAGAGAAATTAATAATTAAGAGTTTTCAACTTTTGATTTTAATAAGATTTGATATTATTTTCCTGTAGCTATTGGTTTAGCAAATTATGGAATTTGTGGTAATTTGTTGATTTACCACTCTCCTTGAGTGCATTTAGAATCTATGTATGAAATACCCTATTTTAAATGCTCTATTTACTTTGAAATTTTAAGTATTAAGAATGGCAAAGAGGATAAAAACAGTATGGTTCATTTGTAAACCACATTCTTGAATGGTTGTTTTAATCACAACTACCATGAACTACTGCATAATTACTATGCTTAGCGCTTATCTTGAATGGTATTGTAGAATAAGTCTTCATGTTTAGAAAATTTATAGAAACGGCTAGAAACATTATTCACTAAGCCTTTTTATTAATGTGAAGTATTCTGGATGTTAATTTCTAGGTTTAAACCAAATTTTGGGACTAGTTGAAAATAGTTGGTTTTCTAAATTCAATATAAGTTAGGAAACCTATTTTAAATTAAGCATTAGTTTTGATAATTTGAATTATAATGTGATTAATAAAGTTGTAAATTAAATTATGTAATTTCCTGTTGCTTGATTATTGAAAAGTAACATTAGTCCTCTAGTTGCTACTTTTTCTTTTCTATTAATATTGTTGTTACATACCTATAATTTATATTGTTACTCCCCATTAGTTTTGTAATTACTATTGTTACATACTTGTAATTGTTGTTGTTACTCACCTGTATCTTCTATTGTTACTCACCACAATTTTGAAATCATGTATATTTTTTAATTACAGTTCAAGTTATTTTTATTAATCTATGTTTTGGTAGATATGTATTATGCATTTAGTAAGGGATCTAATTAAAGCCTCAAACTTCCTCAAAAGTGTTCATAAGGTAATTATGCATGTAATTAATATACACACAATTTTTTTTCCATGTGTTTAGTTTAGTTTGGTGTAACGTAAGGATGTGTTACATTTGATGTAGGGACAATGTTTATTTTTTCTTAAAGTTCCTCATCTCATGTCTTTCAATTGGAACAGTCTTATTTTCCTATTGATCATCAAGAGGAATACATGAGTAAATATCATAAGTTACATTAGTCAAGGAAGCATGCATATCCACATATTTGGTATGCCATCTCTGAATGTTTGCATATGCATGGCCAAGACCCATATGAAACTCGCCCAACTCTTCCATGATAGCCCCTTAATTGGAATGGATTTGTTGGGAAGAAACTTAGGAGAAAGAAATCTCCATATATGGAAGGGTTGATGAATCTATGGAAGAAATAGGAGCATCATGAGCTATTACTATCATTGGGTTAGTCCTGATAACTTCTCTCTCGGTCGCACGTGGGATATTTCAATAAATAATCAAACTTAGACCTCAAGAACTTTGTACTATGCCTAAACTAATGAGCTTCCTAGCCTAGAATTGCTATATGCATAGCATATCACAACTCACTTAACTTCTTAGTAGAGTCATACTGCACCATTTTTTGAACCTTGTTATCTTTTTGAAAAGTGTTGAGAAGATTCTGGATAACCATTAACTCAATACCCACGGTAGTATTCTCCCCCCTGTAAACAACCAACTATGAACTTTTGTGTACTATCTAGAGGGACAAAAATCTATGTTTGGTGATGTTATAGGTGTCCCTCCTTAAACATGAAAAATTCCATGTGTCTATGAAATCTTCTTCTTACCTTTTTGTTAAAGAAATGTAACTACATAAGATATTCTATTTTGTACTTTTATTATTATTCCTCCTCTTAGAGATGTTATTCCTCCAATCGGGGATGTCATTGATGTAATTGATCATGTAAACTCTTGAGGTAAAACCTTCGTTGTAGGTTAGGTCAATAGTACCAACAAATTTTTTATTAAAATGTTCTTTTGAGTCTTACAAATCAAGTCAACCCTGGTTGAGAGGATAAGTTGGCCTATTTTTTTTATCAACAATAACATTCCTCCATGGTTGTCAATAAAGAGGGAGCACATAATCTTGTCGATGATTATTCCAGGTATTTTGTGTCTACAACTATTTTATTTCTAATGTAGTTGTGGCATCTCATTTTTCATATTATGTTTCCTAATTTCATTTGTATATTTTTTATTTTACTCTTGTGCATGGTTTATATATCTTAATGGTTCTGATAAATGTATATTTTATACATACTTCAAATCAATCAGGTAAGTTCCAAGTCAAAGATATTAATGTATATATCAAACCTCTTATAGATGATCTACTGAAGTTATGGAATGTAATCACTATGTATGATGTATCTAGACCAATATGGCAAAGGAAATTTCAATTCCATGCAATGGTTCTATGGAAAATACACGATGCCCTTGGGTTAACCCAATTTTGTGGTTTGTATTTTGAAGTTTCACTTTAATTGCATTTAATTATATGAAGTATTTAATATAGTTTATATATAATTATGATTGAAATAAATATTTCATATCTATATATTGTAGGTCTTCAAACAAAGGGTAAATTTTCATGTCCAGTCTGTGGTGGTAAGATAAAATCTTGACACTCAAAAAGCTTAAGAAAGGAGGTGTTTGATGAGTATAGAAATTCCTAATCTAAGAATCATAGGTATATAACAACCAAAAAAAATATTTTCAATGGGAAGCAGGATACTACATTAAAACCACAGAGAATGACACCTCACCTTTGGAAGATGCAATACAATAGAAATCGTCAAGCTAGTACATATGGATCATCGTATATGAATTGTTATGTATTTTAATTTTAATTTTGAGTTGTTTAATGTAGTGGCCATATTTGATTTATGATGTAATTTATGTATAAACTAATATTCATGATGTCCATCTTCATCATCATGATCGCCATCATCTTCATCCTCATGATAATCATCATCATGATGTTCATCATTATTGTCTTCATGATGATGATGATGATGATCAGCATCATCATGATGTTCATCATTATTATCTAATCATCATCATCATGATCACCATCATCATCGTCCTCATCATCGTCATCATCTTCATCATCATCGTCTTAATCATCATGACCCTCATCATCATCATCATCATCATGTTGATCATCATTGTATTCAACATCATGATCATCTTCATGATCATCGTCATTATCATGATTTTTCAGAATCATCCTCATCATCACCATTATGTTCATCATCATCATCGCTATCATCACCATCCACACCACCATCATCATCAGGTTGATCATCATTGTCTTCATCATCATGATCAACATCATCACCATCATCACCATCGTCATCATCACCATCATCACCATCATAATCATCATCATCATCATCATAATCATGATCAACATCATCATCATCATCGTCATCATCATCACCATCATGATCAACATCATCATCATCATCATCATCATCATCATCATGTTCATCATTATTGTCTTCATGATGATAGTCATCATCATCATCATCCTCATCATCGTCATCATCTTCATCATCATTGTCTTCATGGAAACATCCTCATCATCATCATTGTCTTCATCATCATCATCTTCTTCATCATGACCCTCATCATCATCATCATAATCATGTTGATTGTCATCATATTGATCATCATAATCATCACCATCATGATCAGCATCATCATCATCATTATGATGTTCATCATTATCGTCTTCATGATGATGATGATGATGATCATTATCATCATCCTCATTATGTGCATCATCATCACCACCATCATCACCATCGTCATCATGTTGATCATCATTGTCTTCATCATCATCATCATTATCATGATGTTCAACATCATCGTGTTCATCATCATCATCATCATGATAATCATCGTCATCATCATCACCATCATCGTCATCATCATCATCATATTCATCATCATCATATTCATTATCATGACCCTCATCATCATCTTCACCATCATCATCATCATCATGTTGATCATCATCATCTTCATCCTCATGATAATCATCATGATGATCAGCATCATCATCATCATCATCATTATCATCTTCATGATGATGATGATGATGATGATCATCATCATCATCATCATTGTCTTTTTCATCATCGTCTTCATCATCATCATCATCATCATCGTCGTCGTCATCATCATCATCATCATCGCCGTCGTCATCATCTTCATCATCATCGTCTTCATCATCATGACCCTCATCATCATAAATGTCATCGTCCTCATCATCATGTTGATCGGCATCGTATTCAACATCGTGATCATCTTCATCATCATTGTTATTATCATGATGTTCAGCATCATCATCTTCATCATCATCCACATGACCATCGTCATCATGTGGATCATCATTGTCTTCATCATCATGATAGTCATCATTATGATCACCATCATCATCATGATCACCATCATCATCATCATCATCATCATCATCATCATCATCACTATCATCACCATCATCACCATCATGACCCTCATCATCATCATCATTGCCATCATCACCATCATCATCATGATGTTCATCATTATCGTCTTCATGATGATCATGATCATTATCCTCATCATCATCATCATCTTCATCATCATCGTCTTCATCATCATGACCCTCATCATCATCATCATTGTCACCATCATCATCATCATGTTGATCGTCATCATATTCATCATCATGATCATTATTTATGCAAACCATACCAAAGTAATATTTTATTAAGAAATTTAAAAGATGCAAATGTTAACATGAAACTTATTCATAAACATAAAATAATATTATTTATATCATTACTAGATTAATACTTATTTAAATTTAGAACCCATGATGAAGAAGAACCTCTCATCCATCTCAACATTGGATAATAAAGGATGAGTTGTGATTGATGGAGAAGAAGGGACACATAGATCTATGACATAGAAGTCTTTCTCAGCATTGTCGATCGTGCCAAGAAAGACAAAAACAGGTCCTCAGAATCAGATGATGGAGAATAACACACTGTCAGAGACTCCAATAATTCTTGCAAGGAGACAAAGATCAAGAGGGAGTCTACCAAACAAACAAATACAAGTGTTTAAACTGTCATTTCCTATATATCTAGTTACTTAAAGGATGTTTACATATTTATATTCCTATACTTAGAAAATGTATTATGCATGTCATCCTATGTTTGAATTCATAAAAAATATATTACTAATATGCATGTGATGGGTACGTATACTATTGTGTTGTACAAAATTCCGTTGTTACTTATCTAGAATGAAACCTATTTGCTTACATGTTGGGAGTAGTGCATGCTTTTAATAATTTTCTAGTAGAGATGGAAGGAATCTAAAAACTTACCGTATGTGTTTGGGATATGGATGAATGTTGTAGAATTGGGTAAGAGACTTGCATCATTGTGTGACATATGTATTTATGGATTAGAATTTGTCAATATTAATATGTTTTGGAAATTATGAAAATTTTCTAATCAAGGAACTGAATTTGATTTGTAGGAAAGATCGTGTGCAAGAGAATAATGATGAGTCTTGTTCTGAAGAAGAAGTGACGATGTTTCATCCATGACACTCAAAGAAAATTTACTCATATAAAGAACATGAAGAAGAATATGAAGCTCCTGGATTAAGCTTGCAAAGTTATAGAAAATGGGACTTCATAAGAACATGATGACCATGACATGACCAAGCCACAAAAACCTGTAGACTGAGAGGTGAACACATACAATAGAATATCAACTTGGGTGCAAGAAAAGAAATCCAAGATGCATAGAGATCCTTCCATATATAAAGAAGGAGTTGATAAGAAAGAATGGAAGAATTCTATGATCATAAAGAATGATATGGATGAGGTTCTGATATCTAAAGGAAATTATATAATGGATCTATAAGATCAAGCATGCAACATATGGAAACATCAAGAAATAAAATGCAAGGTTCATGGCTTCTCTTAGAAAGAGGGAGTTGATTATGGTGAGACATTTTCTCCATTGACTAGACACACTTCTTTAGTAAAGTAGAAGTGCATATCGAACAACTTCCAGGATTAGGGACTCTCTACAGAGAACCACATGTATGTGAATTGATGATATCTTTGTACAAACTCAGAAGGCACCCATGGGATAACACATACAATTATATGAGGAGCTTGAGGACCACCTAGAGTGATGGATATTTCAACCTTCTAAACAAGGGTGAAGATGGAAACCTATAGAGGACGAGAAGCTCATAGATGGGTGCAAGCAGAACTTTCAACAAAGTTCAAGATGGAGGATATTTCTATCTAGTGACCTTGAGAGATGACATAAATGGATACATAAAATATTAGCAACAGAGGAGGATACATATCGCTCCTGTGTAGAATGTCCTATTGTAGAGAGTACAAGATGCAAAGGAAGTATAGTGCTCTGCTTCAAAGGGAGTGGCTACAGTAGATATCAAAGTTCAAGAATCCTGACATGTTGATTCTTAGAATTGTAGGTGTGGTAGAATCTAGAGGATATTTTCCTCATCCAAGGAAAATATGCAATTGAGATCCTAAAGAGGTTTGAGATGTTGGAATATAGATACACTCATAGAATCAAACTTGAAGTTTCTATGTGATCCTAATTCATAGACAATTGATGCCATATTCTACATGTCGATGATCGATTTGTTGATGTACTTAACAAATACGAAGCTAGATATATGCTTTGTAGAGAACACTTTGTGCTAGTACATGGTGGAGCTGCAATGTGTTCACATAGTTGCAGAAAAGCACATGTTGGGGTACCTGAAGTGTATGATCGATTATATCCTTATATATGTGAAAGCTTACAGGGTATGGTTGTAGGGATATGTTAACTACGATTGGGTTGGTATTGCTACAGATAAGAAGAGTACTTTAGGGTGCTTCTTCATCTTGGAGTATGGCATGATTTCTTGGTTCAACAAGAAGCAGACAAGTGTAGCACTGATCACAACTGAGGTAGATTATATTACAACTTGTTTGGTAAGTTGTTGGGAAGTGTGCCTTTGGAAGCTAATTGCGGGAAGTGTGGCTTGGGAAGTGAGTTAGAGACAAAATGTGTGCATTCCATGACAAGTTAAAGAACATAGAGCTTTGATATCACTATGTTGAGGATATGGTGTAGAGAGGAGCATTGAATATTAAATAAATTGTGATGAATGAGCAAATAGATGATGTCATGACCAAGCCTCTTGAGAGATTGAAGTTTGATTACTTTAGGGACAAACTTGTATTTGTGTATATTGGTGTCCATCCCAAGAGAGAGTGATGAGTCTTAATGGTCCTCACATCCAATATGAAAATGGACTTATCACTGTACAAAGAAGCTTGTCATATATTCAAGGGTAGATCCCAACACGGTTGGTGGAATCAATTAGGGTGGATCCCAGTATGATTGGTCATATCACTAAGGTTAGATCCTACCATGGTTGGTGGCATCCCCAAAAGGAAAA
This sequence comes from Pseudotsuga menziesii, assembly GCA_001517045.1. Taxonomy (NCBI): domain Eukaryota; kingdom Viridiplantae; phylum Streptophyta; class Pinopsida; order Pinales; family Pinaceae; genus Pseudotsuga; species Pseudotsuga menziesii. Next base: position 16,766 of record LPNX010569420.1, on the reverse strand, counting down.
TCCTAGGAAGGTTAGTTGTATCTTCGAGTAGGAATATACCAATGAGATTAGCCTAGGGATGATGGACATTCTCTAGGAGAATGAAGGTTGCTGGTTAGTTATCAGGAAGTGGTGTTCAGTATAGGACTGAAGGGAAAACGAATCCTGGTTGTATCTTTGAGTATCTAGATCCCAACGAGATTAGTCTAGGGATGATGGCCATTCTCTGGGATAATGGAGGTTCTTGGTCAATTACCAGGATAGTGGTCTTGCATTCATTTGTGTATAGGTTCTTGCATTCATTTCAGATGATAATGGTCATGCATTCATTTGTGGATGATGAGGGTCATGCATTCATTTATATATGATGAGGCTCCTTCATTCATTTTCTAGTGATGAGGATCTTGTGTTCATTTGTGGGTAGGGCCATGCATTCTTTTGTGAATGATGAGGGTCCTACATTCATTAGTAGACAATGATGGTCTTGCATTCATTTACGGATGATGATGTTCTTGCATTCATTTGTGGACATGGTCTTGCATTAATTTACACGTGATGATGGTACTACATTCATTTGTAGAAAGGGTCCTACATTAATTCATGTACAATTAAGGTCATGCATTCATTTGCGAACAATGATGTTCCAACATTTTTTATGATGTGTGTTGGGGAAAATATTAAGAAAATTATTTGAACATATATCCAATGATTTGATTGTCAACCCGGAGAGAGTGTAAACTTGCGAGGTACATACAAAATATATGTAGGGGCAGAGTATTGCTAACCTATTCTACAACTGAAGTTGAACCGAAGTTATGAAAACAGGAAATTGTATGGAAATGAATCTATACTAACAATTCATAAGCAAAACATAACAACTCATAAGAAAGAAAGTGCTGAAAATCTGTATTAACATGGAAGAGTACATGATTTGCATCAAAGCATAATATCCATTACAATCAGAAATCAGTTCTATCACCAAATATTAACTATTCCCTACTTCCAAACCACTAGAGAGATCTATAACCAAAATGAGGAGAGAGCCCTCCTATTTATACATGAATTCAAGATAACTAATCATAATTACAGATCCACTATTCTCTCAACTTATCCCTCAAAATCCTCAACAAATCTACAACTCATCCCTCAAAATTCTCCAACAAATATTGGATGAGATATTCTCTCCACATTTCCATGATCTTCTCCTTGAAGTTAGTTCACATATAGAAGATGAAATTCAAATATGAGGCTAGGTGGTCACTTTTGAGCCTATTAAAGTCTTCAATTACATATGTGAGCATCACCAAACTCATTCAACTTTAAAGTATAATGAAAATATGTTATTTTTCTCAATAATTAACCACAAATTCACTCAAAATACTCAGAAATAAATGATTTGGAAAATGGTAATATAAACTCATATTTATTATAAAAGTGGTGAATATTAATGGTTTTATGGAAGGATAAAATAGGAATAAGGTGATAAATGGTATGTGAAAGATGGATAATATGTGGTGTTTTTTCGGCTCAATGTTCCCCCCAACTTGACTAGATGCATGTCCTCATGCAACTATGCATTGATTCTCTTTAAAACTTTTGGCTTTGTAGCTAGGATTTACATGATGATGGTATGTAATAGTAAATAATTCCATAATTTGAAATGCATCAGTGGCATCAATTATATATATATATATATATATGTATGTATGTATGTATGTATGTATGTATGTATGTATGGTTCTTATGTGACAACCATAACAAATGTTAGGTTTTGTGTTAACAACATCCGCTTGTTTTGCTTGTATTTTTGCTGCAATACATAAGATTTATGCATTATAAATGATGAACCATCAATGTAGGAAGCCTTTTGTTCATATTATGAATCATGCCAATATATATAGCATAGTTTGGGAAAGACATGTTGATTAAGGGTAAATGAAATGATGAATATGTAAAATGGTAATGAATAACACGCCCCCCCTCCCCCCCAACTTAAGATGTATTAGGTTCATGAAAATGATTAAGGTAATGTAACATGGTGAGGGGATTTTCCAAATTCATTCAGTTTCTAGCATTCAAGGAATTACATGGTTAAAGATTAGAAAACAACATACCTCTGCTTACCAAAAAAGTTGATGAACTCATCCAATAGGAATGTGGCTGCTATTGCTGCTGGATCATAGAATGTGAAGTGAAGGATATGAACCGCTTCTTGGTTGGATGAAGTAGAAGATGATAGCTAAAAGTAGAATTGTGATAATCTCATATGGCTAAAGTATGCTACTATAAAATTGTTGATGATGTCATGAAAAGTATATTGTCTTCACCCGCTACAAAACCCGATTGTACAATTTTTACCATGCGAATAAATGTGTCGATGTCGAACATGGAAAGAAGTCATTGGATTACGACCATTGATGAATGTCATTAACCAATGTGAGTAAATCTCACCATTGATGTCAATGAGTGCCAAGGTAACTAAGTATATCATGTGAAGCGTGAATAAATGAGATGATGTCGAGCCACTTGCAAGATCTAACTATTAAGGGACATTAATGGATTCCCACAATTGTCAGCGAGAGAACTTGCATTAAGGCATGAAAGGCTCAAGTTACTGAAAATGAGCTCTAGCCTCTAGCCTAGATAATGTGTTGAGGTCGATGGGGAAAGACTTGTTGAAAGGTGGACCTTAAGGAATCCCACATTAGTCAACACGTGTTGTACATAATGAGTCATAGGAGTATAGATGAAAGATATGAGGGTCAAACAATCTTTATGGAAGGGATAACAAGCAATGTATTCATGGAAAGGAAGATGAATGGTAATTCATAAGGAAAAAGATAAACTGAAAATAAGGAAAATGTGTGTGTGCGACTCAGAAAGGTAGACATGCAAGAAGTCATGATGTATAAGGAAGTAAAAAAGTATACTTTGGCATGGATGACGAATAAGATTGGAAGGAAAAAGGGTAAGTAATCATGACATGGCGTAATTGGTCTCTGAAGGCTTCTTTGTGGTAGAAAATGTCACGACATACACAAGGGAAACTCAACTTCTTCAAGCATTCAATGGAACATTTTTCTGAAAATCTTCTATGATTCTGGAAATTATTTCTGCACGCCATCCGTTCGTCTTTAAATATGCAAAAGGTTAGTATTTCTCTGCAACAAACTTGTTAGAGAATTGAAAATATAGGAAAATATGTGCTTAACAAACAAAAATCAAAGAGAATAAATGAAATGCTTTTATACCTGAAAGTAGAAACCCTTCTTGCCAAACCTGTTTCTCAGCGACTTGCGAAAAACAAGTTAGCACAACAATCATAAAATTTTGAGAAAATTCTAAGTTCGTTTAAAATTTAAAATTGTATGATTTTATTTATTACCTATTACTTTTTATTTTTTTATATGTTTTTAGTTTTAATTTTTTTTTCCTTTTTTGAATGTTATTATTGCAGTGTTTTTGTATATATATATATTTTTTAATTTGATTTTACAAAAACTAAATTTTTATGTATTTATTTTAATATCATGTCAATGTGTTTTTCCCAACATTTCTAAGTGTTTTGCAAAAAATAAATTGGATTCATGCTTCTTTATATAAAGATTGAGCAACAGAGGGAGAGGGGGTCCACCCTTTCAGTGGTCAACCCCTCTAAAAGCACACTATCTTAATGATCAAACAAATGATTTTTTATGATAAGTTTGATAGCTTGAAACAAACGCCTACCTATCTACCTGCCCCAAATGGAAGATATGCCAGGTCCCACTGTGCAGAAAATAAAAATTAAGAAGAAGACTTGGCTACTATAGCAACTAAGCCTTCTATTTTAAAGATGCATATTAATTTTATTAATAACATTATTTTATGTTTTTCTGAGATTACGTTTTATGTTTTTCTGAGATTATGTTTTATGTTTATATATATATTTCTTATTTACCTAATGTCGATCTGTATTTATATATATATATTTACTTTTTGTGTTAATGTTATAATATTATTTTATTATTCTTATTACACCTTTATTATTGTTGTTGAATTGTTTTTATATATTTTTAAATAGTGGGTGAAGACTTGGAGTCATTAACAATGAAAGAATTACACCAAATTGAAAATAAATTGCAAAGGGGCATAAGATGTATTCATGATAGAAAGGTAAAGTCCAAGTGTAATCTTTGTATTTATTGTATTTTTATGTTGAAAAAAAACAATGGTTTTTTTTATATTTTTTTGTTTGCTTGCATACATGCAACTATTTTCACAATCCTATAATTTATTAATACAAAAAGTATATACAAAACACCTTTTCTGATTATTAACATTATAATTTCATCTAAATAACTATCATTTTCATTTTTATTTGTATAATTCAAAGACAATTTTTTTTTTATTTTTATAATTCCAAACCAAATGACAAATGTTCAGTGAGACATTTACATTTTGTTTAATAAGCATGCTTCCTTTGTAATGACATGATCTTGAAATACATATGAAAGGGAATCAAAATTTAATCAAAATGTAAGTCTCCACTGAAAGATGAAACTGACGTGTTTTATGAGGCATTATATTGCTCTCAATAAGCATAAATCCCCTATTGGAATGCTAACCTACAAGCGATTCTAAAGGGTTTTGCAAGCGAAAGATATGACTAGTTAGAGATTTTGGGTAAAAAGGCAAAAATAAATGAGTTGGAGCTAAAAAGCTTGTTCCAACATCCGAGCCAATTCGACGGAGCTCGCAGCGAAGCCTGCCGCATGCCACTCTCATATATATCTAAAAGACAACTTGGGTTATACCACTTTGGCTCCTTGCTACTTTAATTAATTGCACAATATCATTCATCCATGGTGGAACTGTCGTACCCCATCGCATAGCTTATTGCTTAACCTGTGCGGGAAGCTCAAATTCTATCATCTGTATTAGATATATCAAACTTGATGTTTATATTTATAAAATCCTCAGCAGTTTGCAAATATCAAGCACAACACATAAACGCTATTATTTTAAAAATATAAACCATGTAACTTTTCGGACAAATCTACGATAGATATATCAGAATTGATGTTTATATTGATAAAAGATTGACGTTGTTGGCTCATTGGAAATTTACAAACACTAAGAACAGCACATTTAAACGCTATTGTATTTTTTTTAAATGGTTCATCTATTTGTTCTGGTTATCAAAAATAAAAAACTCAAGCCTATATGGAGGTTTTCCAATCATTTTGTAGTAGGGAGAATTGGAGATGAATAGCATTATAAATTGCATAAACTGTATTCTCGCAGGTATATATAAAAGGGAGTCTTACATGATAATGGAACATGACACATGTATAAAGTAATGCAATAGATATTGAATGCAAGATCCTTAGTGAAAGTCTCAACGCACCAAAGGATAGGAGGAATTTGGCTCCATCAGCTCTTCTATACATCAACGCATGTGCTCAAAATTATAAATGTAGCAATAACAACTTACCATAATAACCAAACAAGTACGAAGTTCAAAGTATTATACTATGTAAATCCTCTACTTAATATATATTTTAAAGTTTTAATGTTTTTTAATGTTTTTTAAGTTTTAATTCCATTTTTTCCATATATATAGCTTAACATACCATGAATACGCTTACTATGAGGTGATTTGCAGTTTCTCACAGGAGAAGGAAAGGACTGCGCTCACTGCAACATGAATTCTTTCAAGGCATTAACATTTTCATTAATGTTGCTATCATTAGGAAATTGCTAAGAAGACTGAAAACGCAACAATCTTGCTTGCTCAAGATCTCTGATCACCTCAACATTCCTTGTAGCTACCACAGCATTACATGTTGCCATATCTACAGCCTAGTGTATTATCTTGGCTCTTCTACGTTTAGTGAAGCTATTTCACGTTTTGAGGAAAAAAATTCCCTTACAGCACGCTCATCTCTTCCATCTTCTTGAATCTTTTCATATGAACTAAGAACTACAGCATCAGAGGAACCCTCGCTGCCTGAAGTTATTCCATAAAATTGCTGCTTCATTTTAGTGGACACTTGCCTCAAAAGTTTCTTCAAACACTTCATCAGCCATAATATAATAATCAACATCAGCGCTATCGAATCAGCCAAGCCATCCTTCATACAATCTTTTTTTAAAGCAAAGACCATTGTTTCCTTTTCGTGAACTCTAATTTCCAATTTTCCTACCTTATAATCCTTATCAAATTGGGTTCCAATCCAGAGTGAAGTGATTTAATAGTGAAGTGAGTTGGCACCGGAAAGGCAGCAGGACCGTGTGGAAAATTAAATTTATGATTAAATTAAATTTACCACAGCAAAACTATCATCCTACCAGAATGGCGTGAATCTGTTGCTAAAGGGAGGAGATAACTATGATATAATGACTCTTATGGGTGGGAAAAATCGTAGTTGGTTGTAACGAGCGCGCACGATATCTACAACTAGCTGCTATCCGTTTGCGTGGCAGCTAACAAATAAGGTGTAAAGGACTTCGGAAGCAAATCACTGCACAAAGACAGGAGAAAGTCTCTGTTATGCACGCAAATCACGACAAGAAAACGGGAGAAAATAGGGCACAATATCATTTTTCCTTTTATTACACACAGGACGGTTTCTGGATCGAGACTCATAAGCAAGGCTGGGTGTACCCAGATCCAGTTGATTTAGTGGACCCAGTTACATATCAGCAGATAGAAGGCGAGCTTTCATAGCACGTTCTGATCACAAGTTAGGTCAAAATATAGGTTCTTACATAGATCACAAAATAGGCTAGAGGATGGATCATTTACAGGCTGAGCATGGAGAGCAGAAAATCTAAAGCGTTTGAAGGACTGTTTGCAGATTTCGTATGAAGAGCTATTTGCAAAGTTGTTTGCAGGCTGCGCATGCAGAGTTGTTTGTAGGTTTTGTTTTATATATTTTTTATTTATGTGTTTTGTAATTTTATTTTTTTAATGTAATTTTTTTTATATTATGTTTGCAGGATTTGGTGTGTACTAGAAAAAATTGTTATATATATATATATATATTAAAATGTTCATTCATTTAAATTCCATTGTTTTATCTTTTTTAACTTTTTTATTTTCATGTTTGCATGTCTAATTAAATTCTTACGATTTATTTCTAATTAATTTTGAAAAACTAAAACTTAAAACTAGAAAATTTTTAAAAAATAAAAATAAAAAGATTCAAAATAACTTTTATGGTAAATTTTTATTATTTTATTTAAAAATTTCTATATATATTATAATGTTTTAATGTTTATGTTTACACTTCTTTAAAAATTTTATCATTTTATTTCTAAAATTTTAGAAAAACTAACACTTAGAAAACTAATTTTAAATAAAGAACTGTGGTTTTATTAGGTTATAAGCCCTATTTTTTTTTTTAGAAAATAAAGTTAAAAATGAAAGCTTTGTCTGTTTTTTTTAAATCTTTTATTTTATTTTTTTAAACATAAAACCTAAAATTTAAAGAAATCTAAAATTAAATTTTTTATGAATTATTTTTTCTTAAGAATTATTATAAAATTTAAAACTAAAACTAGAAAAACAAAGAAATATTTTTGTGTTTTTTTTATTATATTTTTATTTCAAATTTTTTTCACTACAAAATTTTAATTTTTGCAAGACTAAAAATTATTAAATGAAAAAAAAAGAGATAAAAAAATTTCATAAATTTTTTCAGATTTAAAAGATTAGAACTATTTTTCAATTCCGAACAAAGTTTAAAAACTAGTAATTTAAGACTGTTAGAGATTATTTTTAACAAATAAAAATGTTAAAGGAAATTAATGCATGCTAATTTTAAATTGGAAATAAAACTAAAACCTACCTACTTTACTTTTAATTAAAAATTAAATATCATTTACATAAAATGAAATTTTCAATGTAACCATCTATCTAAAAGAAGTAAACCATGATTATCTTTTAATTTTGAAAAACTAAACCTACGATATACCATAATATAAAAAATTAAATGTTGAAAATATGAATTAATAAAATAAAAGCGAAAACAAAATCGATCTAACCTAGTACTTACTTGGATCCATTGTTCAATGGAGCTTTCGATTGCATGATGATCACCCAATATTCCTTCTTTATCCTCTTCAATCTCCAGCTCGAACATGTATTCTCCTTCTGATATGCATGATTCGTCAAGTGTCGATTCTTTCTTGTTTGTATCAGGAGGAGTGTTTACATCTTTGGTTGCTATCTAGATCTCCTCTTCGAGAGAAGAGGAGATCCTGACTTTTCCTAGGATCTGAGTGAGCTGCTCTAGGCTTATGCTCATCATAAAATCATTTTACTGACATCAAGTCAAATGATAAAAGGAAAATTGAGAAAAAAGAGTACATGAAAAATGCAAAAGAAACAGGATGAAATGGGTTAGTACAAAACAAGTGCACAAACAGAAATAAAAGTGCATAAAAATCTGTACAAAACAAAAAAATTAAAAGCAAGTTAGTATGAAATAAAGGCGCCCAAAAATGAAAGTAATCCAAAATTTTACACTACAAAACTGTAAAAGAAAACTTGCATAAAAAAAAACTTGCATTTGCAAAAAAAAAAGAAAACACTTTGTAGAAAAATAAACACACTTGCGAAAACAAAGGAACAACAAGAATTTAGGGCACCCCACTATAGTGGATGCATCTTGCTGTTACACAATGGAAATCCCAGAATTTTCGTAGTGAAGTCGTCCTTGCATCTTACAATTTTTTCCTCCCCCTTGCTAAGTAATATAAAAGTAATCTATCTATCTATCTAAACTCTCATCCATTTTAACACATCCCCGGCAACGATGCCAAAATGTTGGGGAAAATATTAAGCAAATTATTTAAACATATATCCAACAATTTAATTTTCAACTCAGATAGAGCATAAACTTATGACATACATACAAAATATATGCAGGGAATACTATTTCTAACCTATTCTACAACCGAAATTGAATCTAAGTTGTTATCACTCCAGGAAACTCCTCTACGTTGTAGCTCGAGGATGCCTGGTAACTTAAACTATTTTTTTGGATTTTTTCTGAATTGGATCAAGCCGGATAACCTATATAACCTCTCACTCTCAAGACATGCATGAAGCTCACTCAATCACAAGGCTTTTAGTTATAACTTGTTCAGTAGGTTGACAAAAAGGTGCAGGGATGGAGAACTCACCAGGCCGACAGACTTACACACATAACACATGCATATAAATGGCTAAATCCTACTGAGGATGGTGTTTATAAATCAAATATCACTAAATAACGAATAGGATAACAACTATCGGCCCTTTAATTAATCTGAAAATTACCTAAATACACATTCAGGCAATAAACATAGTAAAGAAAGAGATGGCTGAACAAATCACAACAATAGAGCTTATACTTAGAATAAACTAAATGAGACGCTTGATAATGGAACAGGCTCATAAATCCCCAGAGTCGAACCTTTATTAATCAAATAATCATGGGCTTTATAGCTTTTTACAAAATTTACAAATCCTGAAAATCTGATCTGTTTACATAAAAAATAAATGAAATTCATAGTTTTTTCCCGATTAGGGATTCAAACCCTTGCTAACAATTTGTTTATTCATTGTGAATATCTAGTTCACTCGGCGATCCTTTAATGACTGAAGTGGTAGCTGAAAGCCACTACTACTGGTTTGCTATGAAATTACCGCCAACAGCCAGTGTATCGGTGTTTAACTGAAGTGCCCCGTCTCATTCAATTCACTCAAAACCACTTTTTACTTTGTTGTCGCAGTCGCTGATCGGAAGCTTTGTCTTCTTTAGTCTTCTTTCTTCTGCCATTTTGGTGCTCCAAGTCTCTTTGTTTCCACAGTATTGGCACTCCTTAGATCATCAGTGTCGCGATGGCTTCTTCATCAATGGTCAGAGGTTCCTTCTTTTATCTCATCTACGCTCCTAATTGGCGTTCTCCATAACTAACACATCGGTGATTGGGAGTGGTAATAACCACAGTACCAGAGCTGTTAGTCTCCTTTATTTCGTCATTGCAGCTTCCAATTTCATTATCTTGCCAACGGCTAGTGATTCTGAGTTCTGACGCCGAAGTTTCATCTGCTTGCGGACCCCGTAGTTTATATTCCTTCCGCTGTTGTGGCTCCGCATTGAACTATTTCGCCGTTGGTTAGTCTTTAGCCTCTCTGAGGCCGAAGTTTCCATTCCCTCTGATGAGTGATTTTGATTTATCGGCTGCCTTTAATCATTCTATTCTCCATAGTTGCAGAACTTCTAGTCACTGTATTTTCCGTAGATTTGGTGCCCTTGGGAACTAGCTCATCGAACTGTTAAAGTTTTCCAATCATGAACTAAGTCTTTCTTCCTTCCATAGTTGCGGCTCCGCATGGGACTGTCTCGCCGATCTATAGTCTTCACCACTTCCGATTACTATTTGAAAAACGCTCCGATGGTATAACAGTTTCAGCAATATGCCTATCTGTTGAAGGGGTTTTCCACCTACTATTGATCTTCCATCTTTCAATGGCTAATGGGATGTTCTGATCCTTGCCCAAGCCACCGAAGCTACAACTTTTTGAAATTTGCATAAAAAATAGAGGTCTTCAAAACTATTAGTGATCTTCATATCCTTCATACTATCGAAATGAATTATTTTGTGTGAACTAAAATAAAAATAAATTTATTTATTTGGGAGATAACATATGGCTCCTACTCGAGGATGGAAACCTCCCTGTGAGGTCCCAAGAACCCCAGACCAAAACGCATTTCCTTAAAAGTAACTAATTAATCTTAACACTATTTTTTTATTGTTCCATTGCGCATGGAGTCTTATTCTGAAAGCAAAACAACATACTGTCTACTAATTTACAATCATAAGGCCTCAGAGCCTCAAATAAAATAGAGTTTTAGGAACCGCCCATTTACTAGGCCATCGAATACCTCTTCACCTTCCAGATTCTACAATTTGAAGGTGTTATTTTTATATACCTGGTCTATAACAAAAGGGCCAGTCCATAAAGAGTCAAATTTTCCATGTTTCCCCTTGTCATGTCTGACAACATCCCACTTGAGGACCCAGTCTCCAACCTAGAAGTTGTCTGCCTTTGTTCTTTTGTCAGACATCCCTTTTATCCTCTGTTGGTGAGCCTCTGGTTTTCCTGCAACTTGCTCCCTGATCTATTGTAACTCCACCAAATCCATCATCCTTCTCACCATATCATTTGGTTCATCTTCCTCTTCCTGAAAGAACTTTGCCACTGGAAGGGTGAGCTGGATAGGAAAGATGGCCTCAGTGCCATAAACTAGTTTTAATGGAGAAGTCCCTATGGATCTTTTATCGGTCACCCTGTCAGCCCATAAGGCAAACTTAAGCTTTGAATCCCAGCTTTTCTGATTTGTCTCTAGCAATTTCCTAATGATCCGGACTAAGCTTTTGTTGGATGACTCAGCGAGACCATTGCCTTGTGGGTAATAGGAAGTGGATTGCACCAGTTGAATACCCATTGACTCACACAACTTAACCAATGCCCCAGCTTTAAAGGCTTTTGCATTATCAGTTACTAACCTTACCGGGAAATCAAACCTGCTAAAGATGTTCTCATATAAGAAACTCATGATGACTTGATGAGTGGCATTTCTGGTGGGTATTGCTTCTATCCATTTGGTAAAGTAGTCAGTGGCTACTAAGATCCATTTATGTTGTCCACTAGAAGATGGATTTATTTCACCTATGAAATCTAGACCCCATTGCTGGAAAGGCCCATTCACTATAATAGGCCTAAGGGGCAACGATTTGAGCTGCTACTTCCCTTCAAATCTTTGGCATTGGTCACAGGCCCTTACAAAAGTGCATACATCAGCAAAAAGGACTAGCCATTAGTACCCTGCTTTTAATATCTTGTGGGCTGTGGTTTTCCAGTAGTGATAGCCTCCACATGTACTAGAATGAAAGTGATGCATGACCTATTCCGCTTCCTTTTTATCTAAACACCTTAACAAAATCCTAGATTGATCCCTCCAGTACAATAGTTTGTCAATTATGCAAAACGTAACATATTTCAATTTAAGAGCTCGTGCCTGGTTAGGAGTGAGATCAAGAGAAACTTCTAATTTTAGCAAAAATTGAATGATACCTGAGTACCACTCACATGAAGATATGTTCTCAGCTACTGCTGGACTGCTATCTTGATCTTGATTTACTTTTGTTTCAGCTGCTACCATGGTTGGCACCTTTGCTGATCTGACATATGTGAAATTCATTCCTAGCAGTTCACAGTTGTTGGGGTGCGCACCCTAACGGTCCTTAGGATGGGTAACTCTGCGGAGTTACGGGAGATTGTAAGCGAAGTTATGACTCAAAACAGTCTTAGGGGTGTCGGGGTTGAGTAAAAACCTTATTTTGTAATAAACCCATGGTTTAAATCCAGGGTTTAGGGTTCGGGGTGCCCATGGTTTTGTAATAGTGCGCTGTATAAATAGGCACTCTTGTAAATAAGTCAGGTTAGGATTTTTGTGTAAGATGAATTGATGCAAAGCTAAGGCTATTTTGTAAGAAAATGTTAAGTCCCAGCTGTGTGCGTGGACGACCTCTGCAGCTGTGTGCACAGAGGGTTTCGGGTGATTAAGGAAATCTGCAGTTGTGTGCGCAGAGGCCTGCAGCTGTGTGCGCGGCTTTGAGGAATTGAAGGGATCTGCAGCTGAGTGCGCAGATCAGAACTGTGGCTTTTGTAGAAAGTTGAATAAAACACAATTCTGTGGACGTAACCCCTACACTAGGGGTGAACCACGTTATATCTTGTGTCGTGGTTCTGTGTGTTGTTTCTGTTGTGTTCTTTCATGCATTAATATCTATATATCTGATAAGTAAAGATATCTGCTAGATAATAACTTCGCTGTGAATTCCCAGTAAAGGGTTGCGCAAGGCATTGTTTGTTTATCTAACAGTGAAGCTAAATAAGGGAATGTTAAGCTCTGTGATTTATATTTATAATCTATTTAAAAGCTAAAGGTACAGTAATATCCCTCTTCTGCTTGCAGAAATATGGTTTTGCGGCACCCCATAGTTGTTTCGGGTGAGACTGCAGCCTGTTCGCAGGTTGTTGCCGAAAGGGCCAACACTGTGGGTCTTTTGTTGGTGCGAAGTTAAAGGTATAAACCCGGGTCTGCCCTAGAGCACAACAAATTGGTTTCATTGCCGGTTGAACTCAGTATCTGCTCAAGAGGGGTTTACGTCGTACCTCGAGGGCTATGTTCTGGAGACCCTCTGTTAAGGAAATCGGTGATTGGCTTGATGAGACTTATCTAAATCTCGCTGAGCAAGAGAACAAAAATTTGCGTCATAGTGCAAACAACTTTTTACAAAGGTATGTTTTTTGTGATGTTTATGAAATTTTCTTTGGTAGTATCCACATAGAGTTGCACCAGTGGTTATCCAGGTTAACAAAGAGAAGGACGAACTTCCAAGAACGTCAGTTTCCTACTTGGACCCCTGCAAGAATTAATATACTAAAAAGGGTGAACAATGAGATATCCCGCGCTGTTGATTTCTGGACAACGCGAACCCTTGAAGCATTTGTGATGGAGTTCGCCATCGACACGAGTACCTCCTTTAGTGAAGCCGAGCGGCAGTTTTTCAAAGGACCAAGGGGTAAGTTTTTGAATTCATTTAGTTTGAGAATTAAAATGATATTGGATGAAAAAGGTATATTGCTAATTGAATCAGACTATTAGATTTAGTATTACTAACCTATGGTTGTAAGTGAAAATACCTTCGACGAGCAAAGTGGTTTGCAGTGAAGTGGCAAAAGGTACAAGAGATATTTTGGATCCTATTCCCAGGGTCAGCATACCGAGTATCCCCCTGTAAATCTCGCAGATTCAGAACCCTAAGAAACCCCTTCTGTTGGAAACCCTCTGGTAACCCCGCAGCGAAGACCTATTATCCCTGAGAACCCGTCGCAGTATGAAATTCACCCTAGCCCGAGTATTCCTATCGCAGGTCAGTCTAGCCCAATAAGTTCCCCCCCGCCTAATTCCAGTCCCCCTCCCTCCCCCCCTAGACCTGCGATGGCCCATATGAATGATGACATTAAACTCCTTGTTTTCATAGGAATTGGATCAGAGGATGCAGAACAGTTCTGGTTTTTATGTGAAGCAGTGTGGACTGCTAAGTCCATTACGGATCAAGATACAAAAAGAACGCAACTGGTTACTTCTTTCAGAGACCGTGCTCTGATCTGGTTCATGAAGTTCTCTAGCACTCAGAACCATGCATTGCCTGATATAAAAATAGCAATGATAAAGGAATTTAAGAAGCCGAAATCAGAGTCGCAGTGTATCACAGAGTTGAAAGAGATTCAACAGAAGCGTGGCGAATTAGTGTGGGACTTTGATCAGAGGTTCAAAGTTCTGCTAGACCAAGCTAGTTTCACCATTAGACTTGCGAAGCACAAGGAATGGTTCATTGTAGCGTTGCTACCGCATATCCAAACTCCACTCATGCAACAGAAGGTCGCTGACCAAGAGGAGGCTCTGGAAATCGCGATGAAGCTTGAAACTGCCCCTGCCGCAGACAATTCTGGTATTGCTCAAATTCAAGCACAGTTGGCAACGATGGCTCTGGAGCTTCGGGATACGAAACAAGGAAAAACCGGTCGCGAAGAGGTTTGGTGTACATAATGTCGCACCGAAGGTCATGCCAAGGAACAGTGTCCTGTGGTAAGAAATTACTTGAATACTAGTGCGGCAAACCCGTTTACCCCACAAGTTCTTTATTGTGAGCTTTGCAGAACAACAGGGCAACATCGACCTGAAGACTGCTATCTGCTACAGAGGTATGGACAAGTACCCAAGAACCCTTACTACAAATTTTGTAAGTCCGTAGGACATAATGAAGATGAGTGTCGTAGTTATGACCTCATGAGAGAATGCACCTACGAAGCCTATCGGGTACAAAATGAGGGACCGAGTACTAATGGCTATGGCTACCGGGGTGGTGCATCAGGTAGAGGTGCTTTTGGAGGCCGTGGTTGTGGTAGTATGGCTGGCAGAGGACGCGGTCAGGTGGTGTGTTATAACTGTAACCAGGCCGAACATCTGGCTCGCGACTGTTGGAACCCCACTATGACATGCCGGTATTGCCGGGCAGTAGATCATGTGATCGAGCAGTGCCCACAGTTGATAGCTAAGATTCAGGAAAGAAAGAGTGCCCCTACTCAGAATCTTCAGATGATTTCTGTCGAGCAAAGACCTGCCCCAGCCATTAATATTATTACCCAGAGTGGAGCTACAAGGCACATACAGACTAAGGAGGAATATCCTGACGAATCTTGGGTTCATAAGGCCCCCGTGAAAGTTCCTGCCTCTGATCTTGAAAAAGAGAAAGAAAAATTCATGGAAGCCCAGAAAGATTTTGTGGATTCTAGTACATCAGTAGTACTTGCGCAACCACATCAGCAGCAGTCGTTGCCGCAAGAAGCTTTGACGGATAAAGTAAGTACCCCGTCCTCCTTTTTACAGAGTTGCCTGAAACTCTTAAGAAATCAGAATGCTTTAAGTGAGTTGCAGAAAGTTATCGCTTCCTGCGAACCTCAACAAAGTTCTGGTCAGGAAAAACCTATTAATAGAGTCAGGAGAACTGGCAGGGAAATGAGATTGAATGCTCAGATAGGAGAATATGATATGATTGATGTTCTTTTGGATCTAGGATCAGAGGTAAATGTCTTAACCAAACAGACCTGGGAAAAAATGGGAAAACCTACCCTTGACTGGTCACCTATACAGTTGAGATTAGCCAATCAGCAGAAGATTGTGCCCCTAGGACAATTCCCTAATGTCCCAGTAGATATTGATGGCGTCTGTACTGTAGCATACTTCGAAGTTATTGAGATCATTGACGACAGCAATCCCTATCCAGCCTTGTTAGGTATTGAGTGGGAAATGGCAAATGCTACAGTTATTAACCTTAAGAAGAGACATATGACTTTCGAAGGGAAATATTTGAGAGTCATAGTCCCATTGGATCCTTCCCAAGGAGAAAGGTACATAGAACCCCTTCGAGATGAAGATTAGGATGTGTTGGACCATATCTACAATATTACAGCGAAGGAAGAAGATTATGTTGATCCTAATGCCGAAGGTATTATGGATTGGCAATGTGACAGCTCTTGTATGATGGATTCAGATGATGGTCTAGAGAATTGGCAGAACAGATTGTATGAGCTACATGGCCACCATTGTGCAAGAATTACCAAGTCTCTTAGATGGCTTGGCTCGCAGACAAGACCCTTACCTTTTTTTGATGGTTCGACAGACCCAAAAGAGTTTATTGAGCAATTTTCAGCCCAGATAACAGACTCACAGAAAATGGATATTTTGGACTCAGCATTCAAAGCCACAGCATCCATATGGTGGAATGGTCACAAACAGTACATTCATAGTTGGGAAGTTTGCTAACAGTCCCTTCGCCTGAGATTCACGGATCGACCACAGGAGGTCCGGAGTAGATTTAATGGTAAGACTAACCCTCAGAAGCATTTGGAGAAATGTTACAAAGCCTGGAAGCATGTACCTCGTGCAGAGTGGGTACATAGGTTTGTGCATACCTTGGATCCTATTGCCAAGAATTGGTATGCGGAAGTCGAGCTTCACCGGGGTACTGTAAGTTGGGATACTCTTATTGACAGTTTTGTATTGACATTTTCTATTAATGAGGTTTGCCCTGCTTTAGACGTAGCTATTAGGTTGATCCATACTAAGGTGTTTGATGATCAAGAGATAGCAGAATACCAACCGGATTGGAAGGCA
>LPNX010569413.1:858639-883646 GCA_001517045.1 Pseudotsuga menziesii | reverse complement strand
CATTGTAACTCCTCCCAATTTCTGTAACACATTTGAATTGTACTTTGTAATTAAAGTTAAACCATATGAAGTGTATGTTCAAAAAAGTAATATAGTTGCAATAATTCAAAATAATAGGGTAGCCCTTTTGTATGCCACGAAACATTGTTCCCCTACATCTTGTGCACATTAACATTAGGGAATTTACATATAAATTACATAAAATATATATAAAGAGATCAAAATAAGAGATCCAGGAAGTATCAAAGAATGACAGATATCAACTCAGATAAACCCACCAAATTCCTATTTGACTATGGACATGGCACTTATATTATTGATGTCTGTATGAATGTGCTGGAAATCTAGCTAGAGTTAGCTTCCATTCTTAAAACGTTGCACGATGAATGAAAGTTAATGTGTGTTACTTTTCCTAATGTAGTTTTCCATCTAACACAACCACATTGTCATCAAATACATTACACCATAATAGAAATATAGTGGAGTTAGCTTCCTTCTAACAACATGGCATGGTGAGTGAAACCTAACGTGCGATAGCTTTCATAAGGAAGTTTTCTATCTAACATAACTACATTGTCATCTATCACATTGCACCACGATGGAAATCTAGCTAGTGTTAGTTTTCGTTCTTAAAACATTGCACGATTATTGAAATCTAAAATGTGTTACTTTTCATAAGATAGTTTTTCATCTCACATGACCACATTGTCATCAATCAAATTGCACCATGATGAAAATCTAGTTACAGTTAGCTTTCATTCTTAAAAAATTGCACCGTGAGTGAAAGTTAATATGTGTTAGTTTTTATAATGCAATTTTAAATATAACACAACCACATTGTCGTCAATCACATTGCACCATGATAGAAATCTAACTAGAGTTGGCTTTCGTTTTTAAAACATTGCATGGTGAGTGAAAGCTAATGTGTGTTAGTTTTCATAAGGTAGCTTTCTATCTAAAACAACCACATTATCATCAAATATATCACACCATAATGGAAATATAGCTTGAGTTAGCTTTCCTTTGAACAACATGGCACGATGAGAAAAAGGTAACATTTGTTAGCTTTCATAAGGTAGTTTTTCATCTACCACAACCGCATTGTCATCAATCACATTGCACGGCAATGGAGATCTAGTTGGAGTTAGTTTTCGTCCTTAAATCGTTGCACGATGAGTGAAATCTAATGTTTGGTAGCTTTCATAATGTAGTTTCTCATCTAGCACAACTACAATATCATCAATCACAATTCACCATGATGAAAATCTAGTTGAAGTTAGTTTTGGTATAAGCTAATGTGTGTTAGTTGTCGTAAGTTAGTTTTTCATCTAACACAGCCACATTATCCTCAACTACATTATACCATGATGAAAATTTAGTTGGAGATAGCTTTCATTCTAACAACATGGCATGATGAGTGAAAGCTAATATGTGTGTTAGTTCATTGCACCATGATGAAAAGCTAGCTGGAGTTAGCTTTTGTTCTTAAAACATTGTACATTGAGTGAAAGTTAATGTGTGCTAGTTTTCATAAGGTAGATTTCTATCTAAAACAACCATATTTCCATCAAATACATAACACGATGATGGAAATCTAGCTATAATTAGCTTTTATTTTAACGTGTTAACTTTCATTCTTAAAGCATTGTATGGTGAGTGAAAGCTAATGTGTTAGCTCATTGCACCAACATGGAAATCTAGTTGAAGTTAGCTTTTGTTTTTAAAACATTGCACTGTGAGTGAAAGTTAATGTGTGTTAGAATTCATAAGGTAGTTTTCTATCTAAATGAGTCACATTGTCATTAAATACATAACACCATGACGAAAATCTAGTTGAAGTTAGCTGAAGATGTTAAATCATTGCACAATGAGTGAAATCTGATGTGTTAGCTTTCATAATGTAGTTTCATCAATCATAATGCACCATGATAGAAATCTAGTGGAGTTAGCTTTCACAAGAAAGTTTTTCATCTAACACAACCACATTGTCATTAAATACATTACACCATGATGGAAATCTAATTGGAATTAACTTTCCTCCTGACAACATGGCACGATGAGTAAAAGCTCATGTGTGTTCGCTCATTACACCATGAAAATCTGGCTGGAATTAGTTTTCTATCTAACACAACCACTTTGTCACATTGCACCGTGATGAAAATCTAGCTGGAGTTAGTTTTTGACCTTAAATCGTTGCACGGTGAATGAAATCTAATGTGTGTTAGCTTTCATAATGCAGTTTTTCATTTAGCACAACCATATTGTCATCAATCAAAATGCACTATGTTGGAAATCTAGCTAGAGTTAGCTTTCATTCTTAAAACAATGCACGGTGAGTAATTGCTAATGTGTGTTAGCTTTCGTAAGGTAGTTTTCCATCTAACATGACCACGTTGTCATCAAATAAATTACACCATGATGCAAATCTAACTGGAGTTAGTTTTCCTTCTAACATGGCACGACAAGTAAAAGCTAATGTGTGTTAGCTTTCATAAGGTAGTTTTTCATCTAACACAACCACATCGTTATCGATCGCATTGCTCTGTGATGGAAATCTAGATGGAGTTAGATTTCATCCTTAGATGATTGTACGGTGAGTGAAATATAATGTGTGTTAGGTTTCATAATGTAGTTTTCTATCTAACACAACCACATTGTCACATTGCACCATGATAGAAATATAGCTGGAATTAGTTTTTGAACTTAAATTGTTGCACGGTGAATAAAATCTAATGTGTGTTAGCTTTCATAATGTAGTTTTTCATTTAGCACAATCACATTGTGATCAATCAAAATGCACTATGTTGGAAATCTAGTTAGAGTTAGCTTTCAATCTTAAAACATTGCACGGTTAGTAATTTTTAATGTGTGTTAGCTTTCGTAAGGTAGTTTTCCATCTAACACGACCACATTGTCATCAAATACATTACACCATGATGCAAATCTAGCTGGAGTTAGTTTTCCTTCTAACATGGCACGACGAGTGAAAGCTAATGTGTGTTAGCTTTCATAAGGTAGTTTTTCATTTAACATAAGCACAATCTCATCGATCACATTGCTCTGTGATGGAAATCTAGCTGGAGTTAACTTTCGTCCTTAGACGATTGCACGGTGAGTGAAATATAATGTGTTAGCTTTCATAATGTAGTTTTCCATCTAACACAACCACGTTGGCATCAATCACAATGCACCATGATGGAAATATAACTAGAGTTAACCTTTGTTCTTAAAACATTGCACGGTCAGTAAAGCTACTGTATGTTAGCTTTCATAAGGTAGTTTTCCATCTAACACAACCACATTGTTATCAAATATGTTACATCATGATGGAAATCTAGTTGGAGTTAGCTTTCCTTCTAACAACATGTCACTATAAGGGAAAGCTTATGTGTATTAGCTCATTACACCATGATGGAAATATAGCTGGAGTTAGCTTTCATTTTAACAACATGGCACGATGAGTGAAATCTAATGTGTGTTACCTTTCATAAGGTAGTTTTCTATGTAACACAACCACATTGTCATCAAGCACATTGCATCGTGTAGAAAATCTAGCTGGAATTAGCTTTCATCCTTAAATCATTGTACGGTGAGTGAAATATAATGTGTGTAAGCTTTCATAGTGTATTTTTCCATCTAGCACAACCACATTGTCATCAATCACAATGCACCATGATGAAAATCTAACTGGAGTTAACTTTCATTTTTAAAACATTGCACGGTGAGTAAAACTAATGTATGTTAGCTTTTATAAGGTAGTTTTCCATCTAACACAGCCAAATTGTCATCAAATACATTACACCATGATGTAAATATAGCTGGAGTTAGCTTTCATTCTAACAACATGGCACTATAAAGAAAAGTTTATGTGTGTTATCGCATTACACCATGATAAAAATCTAGCTGGACTTAAATTTCATTTTAACAACATTGCACGATGACTGAAAGTTAATGTGTGTTAGTTTTCATAAGGTAGTTTTCCATCTAACACAACCACATTGTCATCAATCACATCGTACCACGATGAAAATCTAGTTGGAGTTAGCTTTCATCCTTAAATCATTGCACTATGAGTGAAATCTAATGTGTGTAACCTTTCATAATGTAGTTTTTCATCTAACACAATCACATTGTCACATTGCACCGTGATGGAAATATAGCTAGAGTTAGCTTTCAACCCTTAAATTGTTGCACGGTGACTGAAATCTAATGTGTGTTAGCTTTCATAATGTAATTTTCCATTTAGCACAACCACATTATCATCAATTAAAATGCACCATGTTGAAAATCTATCTAGAGTTACCGTTCATACTTAAAACTTTGCATGGTGAGTAATAGCTAATGTGTGTTAGCTTTCGTAAGATATTTTCCCATCTAACACAGCCACATTGTCATCAAATACATTACAGCATGATGCAAATCTAGCTGGAGTTAGCTTTCTTTCTAGCAACATGCACGATGAGTGAAAGCTGGTGTGTGTTAGCTCATTATAGCATGATGAAAATCTAGCTGGAGTTAGCTTTCCTTCTAACTACATGGAACGATGAGTGAAAGCTATTGTGTATTAGCTTTCATAAGGTAGTTTTTCATCTGACACAATCACATCGTCATCGATCACATTGCACTATTCGTTCTTAAAACATTGCACGCTGAGTAAAGCTAATGTGTGTTAGCTTTCATAAGGTAGTTTTTCATCTAACACAACCACATTGTTATCAAATACATTACACCATGATAGAAATCTAGCTGGAGTTAGCTTTTCTTCTAACAACAGGGCACTATAAAGGAAATGTTATGTGTGTTATCTCATTACACCATGATGGAAATCTAGCTAGATTTAGCTTTCATTTTAACAAGATGGCACGATGAGTGAAAGCTAATGTGTGTTAGCTTTCATAAGGTAGTTTTCTATGTAACACAGCCACATCGTCATCGATCACATTACACCCTGATGGAAATCTAGCTGGAGTTGGATTTCTTCCTTAAATCGTTGCACGGTGAGTGAAATCTAATATGTGTAAGATTTCATAGTGTATTTTTCTATCTAGCACAACTACATTGTCATCAATCACAATGCACCATAATCGAAATCTAGCTAGAGTTAGCTTTCGTCCTTAAATCATTGCACGATGAGTAAAGCTAATGTCTAATAGCTTTCATAAATTAGTTTTTCATCTAACACAGCCACATTGTTATCAAATACATTACACTACGATGAAAATCTAGCTGGAGTTAGTTTTCCTTCTAATAACATGGTACTATAAGGGAAAGCTTATGTGTGTTAGCTCATTACACTATGATGTAAGTCTAGTTGGAGTTAGCTTTCATTTTAACATGGTACGCTAAGTGAAAGCTAATGTATGTTAGATTTCATAAGGTATTTTTTCATGTAACACAACCACATTGTCATCAATCACATTGCATTGTGTTGAAAATATAACTAGAGTTAGCTTTCATCCTTAAATCATTGCACAGTGAGTGAAATCTAATGTGTGTAAGATTTCATAGTGTAGTTTTCCAACTAGCACAACCACATTTTCATCAATCACAACGCACCGTGATGGAAATCTAGCTGAAGTTAGTTTTTGTCATTAAAACATTGTACCATGAGTAAATCTAATGTATGTTATCTTTCATAAGGTAGTTTTCCATCTAACACATCCACATTGTTATCAAATACATTACACCATGATGGAAATCTATCTAGAGTTAGTTTTTCTTCTAACAACATGGCACTATAAGGGAAAGCTTATGTGTGTTAGTTTATTATACCATGATAGAAATCTAGCTAGAGTTAGCTTTCATTTTAACAACATGGCACGATGAGTGAAAGCTAATGTGTGTTAGCTTTCTTAAGGTAGTTTTTCATGTAACACAAGCACATTATCATCAATCACATTGCACCGTGTCGAAAATCTAACTGGAGTTAGATTTCATCCTTAAATCGTTGCACGGTGAGGAAAATATAATGTGTGTAAGATTTCATAGTGTAGTTTTCTATCTAGCATAACCACATTTTCATCAATCACAATGCACCATGATGGAAATCTAGTTAAAGTTAGCTTTCGTTTTTAAAACATTGCACGGTGAGTAAAGCTAATGTCTTGTAGCTTTCATAAGGTAGTTTTCCATCTAACACAACCACATTGTCATCAAATACATTACACCATGATGAAAATCTAGCTGGAGTTAGCTTTCCTTCTAACAACATGGCACTATAAGGGAAAGCTTATGTGTGTTAGTTCATTACACCATGATGAAAATCTAGTTGGAGTTAGCTTTCATTTTAACAACATGGCATGATGAGTGAAAGCTAATGTGTGTTAGCTTTCATAAGGTAGTTTTCCATCTAATACAACCACATTGTCATCAATCACATCACACCGCGATAGAAATCTAGCTGGAGTTAGCTTTCGTCCTTAAATCGTTGCACGGTGAGTAAACTCTAATGTGTGTAAGCTTTCATAATGTAGTTTTCCATCTAGCACAACCACATTGTCATCAATCATAGTGCACCATGATGGAAATCTAGCTGGAGTTATTTTTCATTCTTAAAACATTGTACGGTTAGTAAAAGCTAATGTGTGTTAGCTTTCATAAGGTAGTTTTTATCTAACACAACCACATTGTCATCAAATACATTACACCGTTATGGAAATCTAGCTGGAGTTAGTTTTCCTTCTAACATGGCACTATGAGTGAAAGCTTATGTGTGTTAGCTCATTACACCATTATGAAAATTTAGTTGGAGTTAGCTTTCATCCTTAAATCGTTGCACGTTGACACTACTACATATGGCTCAAAAGTCTCATGACATTTTTCCACGAATAAGTTAAAATCAAATTTTTCGTGGAAAAGCAGTTTTAAAATTTTGGAAAAAAATGAAAATGTCCCCGACAATCATCATTATAGCAACGCATAGTCCATAATGTTTCTATAGCGACGGACGTTTGTCGCTATAGCGATGCATATTACATTCGTCGCTATTATATTTTTTTCGGGAAATTTGCTTAATGAAAATTTAGGAGGGAATTGACGGGCAGTACTGATTTGAAATTCGAGGCCTTGTGAATTATGTCAAAATGGGTTAGGTCCGATGTCGACGAGTGCCGTACATGTATTAATGGAAGCATCCAAAGAGGATACCGAGTGAGTACCTGGACAGCAATGGTACAGTGATCCAGTAAGACGCATAGCCATGGAAGTAAGTGAGGCAAAAGAAATTTGGATTCATTATTCATATCTAATAGGACCCTACATATCCATGAGGGAAGACATCACGAAATCCATTAACCAGCACCTGGGCTCCCTTCTCCACCCAATCATAGCTTCACCAATTGTTACCTATTTCACCAGCCCCCAAGGAAATGCAGAATGCTCGTTCATACTCAGATATGGAGCAAATAGATCATAGGTAGTTCAGTTATCCTCCACGGGTTTATAGCATTCTCCTTTATCCTCTTGTTGATGATTCATTTTCACATCAAATTGGGCAATGCAGGTCAGGTTTGTATTTGGTTGGTGGATTCAATACAAGCTGTGTGCCTTATCTGTGGATGCTGCAACATTTTTTGTGATGTTGGGTCTGGGAAACGACACCCCCTTTCATGATGGAAGTATACAAAAATATTCATTTAATTTCATTCTCTTGTTGGACCTCTTACCCAAGAAGGACTTTGTCTTTAACCTTGATTATCTGGAAACTTTCTCTGAAGATGGAAATCTTGAAAATTACAGGAAACTTGATGAAAATGCCCCTCAATTGTAGTGATATGTTCCATATTCACTTTATTTAAGGAGTGATGTGCTGCCAATTGCCCTATTGTTCAAGTTTAGAGATATCCGTATGCCCATGGTTTGCATTCATTAGTGGAGGAATTTATTTATCCCACAACTAATAAGGGTTTTCAGACATGGGTCAAAGCTTTTGATGGATGTAGTGGGTGGAGCAAATAGATCATAGGTAGTTCAGTTATCCTCCACAGGTTTATAGCATTCTCCTTTATCCTCTTGTTGATGATTCATTTTCACATCAAATTGGGCAATGCAAGTCAGGTTTGCATTTGGTTGGTGGATTCACTACAAGCTGTGTGCCTTAGCTGTGGATGCTGCAACATTTTTTGTGATGTTGGGTCTGGGAAATGACACCCCCTTTCATGATGGAAGTATAAAAAAATATTCATTTAATTTCATTCTCTTGTTGGACCTCTTACCCAAGAAGGACTTTGTCTTTAACCTTGATTATCTGGAAACTTTCTCTGAAGACGGAAATCTTGAAAATTACAGGAAACTTGATGAAAATGCCCCTCAATTGTAGTGATATGTTACATCTTCACTTTATTTAAGGAGTGATGTGCTGCCAATTTCCCTATTGTTCAAGTTTAGAGATATCAGTCTGCCCATGGTTTGCATTCATTAGTAGAGGAATTTATTTATCCCACAACCAATAAGGGTTTTCAGACATGGGTTGAAGCTTTTGATGGATGTAGTGGGCGACTTGAGTTGGGTCGAAGCTTTTGATGGATGTGGTGGGCAGCCTGAGTTGGAGGACAAGGAGAAGATCGATTTTGGTGAGGGATGAGCAAATTAAAACTATAGGGATTGAGAAAGATCTTATTTATCTTCACAAGTTGTTTAGATAAGAGATTGCAAACTGTGTGATTGTTGCCATTAGAAAAGGTCAATGAAGCTAGCAATATCAAAAGGTATGTTGAGTTGTGCACCCATTATTTATTTTTATGTTTACGTGGGTACCATTAGATCTCTATCAGCCCCCTTCATACACAAGATATTTTTCTCCTGTTTCCTTAGATTTTATGTCTTGGATTCATTATAATTGGTCTCCGCAATCTATAATTAAGATTTTAATACAATTATTGTGCTACTAATCTATTTCTATGTTTATTCAAGGAGGGGACGCCGAAATAAAGTTTGATATTATTGTAATTTGAGTTTGTTGTTCTACCCATTATATCCTCCAATTCCTACTTTCCTCTCTGCCTATCAATTCATTCAAAGATTGGTAAATTAGCGTTATACTTCACTAGACTCTTCTTCCTTTTTCAAGTAAAGGTAAATAAACTCACCCAAACGTTTTGGACTTTAGAGTTTCTCTACATGTCTGTCATGTTTATTTCGAGTCCTGGGATGGATCAAGGTGCAATAGGTAGAGGGATCCGTGCTTGTGTTCTTAATGCATATAACGCTCTTTTGCAGCCTCGAGCAAGCCATATTACAATTAAAAAAAAAATCAATCTTGATATGCCTAGCACCAATATCCTCTCATGTTATCAGTTGGCTCTAATGCTCTCATTTTCATGTTTTGGTTCATCTCAATTGACAACAATGTGGAGACTGTGAGGCTCAAAACAACAACTTTTAATAGAAACTATTTTGGGATATTAAAAATCAATCTTGCACTTGAGACTAGGTCATCATGGTATATGGGATTCAAAGAATTATCAATATGGGTTTACAATGGAAAAAATTGGGTTTTCTGAGAAACTTCAGAATTCAAAATCCCAAATTTTGTAGGAAGGTTGAAGTTAATACAGAGGGCACATCATGTAAGAGTTCCAAAGGTATGTATTTGGCAGGTTGAATTTAGTAGCCAATTAAGGGAAGTTCCCTTGGTATTCATATGACATCAAATCAAGAGGAAAATTTGGACATTCTAATTATATTTCCTTGAAAATCTTATATGGAGATGATATTGACGCACAAAAAAGATATTTTCCTACTTTTCTATGTATGTTGAATTGAATTTATTTAGCTTTGAATAATAGGTCAAGGGAATTTTCATGAATTGTAAACTCTATGTTATTTCGAGGATAAAGGAGTCGTTGATTGAGAAATGAAGGGGTTATGTTTGATTGACATATTACAAGAACATCTAGTAATTTAATATTTATAAGAATTTTGATGATCTAGCTTATTTTGGAATGAATCCAAATTGCTACACCTAATTATGATTCAGAATGTGTACTTGGCCATCTTTGACAAGATTTCTCTACAATTCATTCAGCAACTACTCTATTTATTTCCTTGCATTTTCCCCATTTAAATACAACCATATTATAGCAATGGAATATATAATTTAACTGCACAATCCTTCCAGCTACTATCTCGAAACTCTTAAACTTCCTAGACAACAATTGCCAAATATCATTTCTTATATTTTCACAACATTTTCATGATAGTGAAGATGATGCTTTGATGCTATATCAATCCCTACATGCATGTTATGGTAAGGGAAAAACCAAGATATCAATGCACCAGATCCCTCCCACTCTTAAATATTTTAGCACGCAGGCATCACTGCAAATTTTAAACTACATCCATTTATAGAGTTTATGAATCCCTCTCCTTTAATCTATAAATTATATCGCTTACATCCATCAATCACTATTTCTTTACAGACTCTGGGATCACTGCAAATGGATCCCTCTATCTATTTATGCTCTATTCCATGTTCCGTATATATATATGGATGAGGGATGGATAGTATTTCCGATTTTGGGCCAGGCATATTTGTTTGTCTCCTCCTATATTACATGTGTTGTCATTTCTCTCTCAGTAGGCTAGCTATGAACAAGATTTGAGGTTAGTTTTCATTTTCTGATATCATAGACTCACCACATAATTTAAACATACAAGGAAATAAGGCCCACCTGACAAATATTGTTGAGGAAATTTTATGCTTGAACACATCTGAGAGGCTTTAAAGTGGGTTGACAAATGGTTGTCCTGTCACTATCTAGGGAGCAATAGAGGTTGGTATCTCCCTTTTAATCCCATTTAGCTGTGGAAATTCTAGGACCAATTCACCTCTAAAATTGCATGCTTTCAAGCTAGAAGAACGAGAAATAAATGGTTTTTTAGTTGGCAGATTCATGGTACTTTTACATAGGGAATAACTAAACTACAAGACTTTAGTAAATATAAAGGGCCTCCTAGATTCTAAATTTAACTCAACTTACCTTGAAATAAAATATCAATAAGTGGATGCTAGATCCACTTTTCTCTCCAATAACCAATAATAAAAGTAAAACACATTTAGTAGCTTCTAGATCCATGCTTCAAGGGCCACTAAAAGCCTCCTCAAAACTAGCTTCTCCTCGTTAAAGGGAGAAAATTGCATACAATAGGATTTGAATGCTTTCTTGCCACCACTTGTCACTTTCCAATTTACAGTGTTCCCTTGAGTCATGGTATTTTATCTTATCTTTGGAAAGAAAATGCCATTGAGTTGTGAAGGGAGTTCCTCCTCTTTTAACTATATTAAAATATAGAGAGAGGCCCCTTCAAGTTATATTATCCTCATAATAGGTCTTCTTAGCCTTGGGGAATGTGCTAGCTACCAATGATCTTTTCTTAGCCTAGGTAGTTCCACATATAAAGCATCTACACCTTGACATTTCATTTTTCACCATGATACAAGCATTGGAGGCTTCCCTAAATGGAGAGTTCTTCATTGATGCATGTGCTTCTTAGCTATTGCATAAAACCTTCTGAATGGTCTGGAACAATGGTTTCCTAAAGGATGGGCATTTCTTCTTAGCTTGATGGGTTCCTATCTCCTCTCAAATGACCCAAATGACCTTTGCAACAGAAATACAAGTGGTGTTAAGATTTGATATCAAATAGTTGGAGATATTCCTTGCAAACTACATGGAGTGATTCCTTAAATGTGTCGTCATTAGATCTTGAATGCCCCTCCATTATCTAATAGTGCTACTTGGTTATGCCTTTTCATTATGAAATATCTTAGAGACTTCTATTTGGCATATTAGGTCATCAACCAAAGTATCTCACCATGAAAGTATGCACATAACTATTGAAACAAGGAAAATTATTCTAGATTAAGTCCCTTTTCTTAACCTTATCTCCATAGAAAAAGCGTCGTATTCTCCAAGGTAGCATTCCCATAAATCCACAATCAATATTGAATGATGTTGGTTTCTGTTCTCTGCAAGCTTTTGTTGTGTTGGTTGATATATCAAAAGATAGATCTCCTAATCTAATATGTGCTTTTTAAGAGTTGCTTCAGGTATTGCATCCCTAATGATTGCATCTCATATAATACTGCCCTTGCCAAACTATGAAATTCTTGAACTTCCTGTTGCTCTCCAACCAAGTAATTTGGAGGTAAACAGGATGATCACTTTGGTCAATGATGCTCTTATACATCACATGAAAATACCTACTTCCGTAAACACTATAATAGTTATACGCAGTCAATTATGGCTCGACCTTATGATCAACTAAACAAAAATCCATATTTTGTAGTGCTTCATGGATTAGATCATTGGGTTCTTCCATTGAATTGTAGATTGTTAGGAAGGTCCCATATATGAATAGTTTCCAAACTTTGATTTTTCCTTCTTTGTTGCATCATATCTTTTCCATAGTTATGTAATATATGCATGAGATAATTTTATTTATTCTTAAATATGTTTGCAACTTTGCAAATGCGACAACGACATGACTAATCACCCTTAGGTAGAGCATTTTTTGGAGGAACTAAACAAGCAACATGCATTGACTTCCCATAACTAGATAATCATGCATATATCACAAATTGGATACTCCTCGTTAGATTGAGGTCAGGTAAGGATCTAATGGAAACAAGGTTGTGAGGCCTGGTTTGGTTAGAATCCGTCATATTATGTAGCATTTGACAGGGTATGTAGGAACACTAGATTATTTTGTGGAATAAGATATGAATCTAGAGCAGTTTGTGCAAAAGAACCTTGTTCCCATATTTTACAGATTGCAACCCTTCTGCTCTAATGACCCTCCTCCAAGAAAGTTTTTAGCATCATGTACACCCAAGACCAGACCAGCATGGCCACCCTGAGGCTCAGAAAATATGCTTGCAGCTTGTCTTCAATAGATATGTCAGCCAACTCTTCCAACTGATGCATCCCTGACAATTTGTGCTTGTTGGCATGCCCAGGCACCCTCTGTATGCCAACATGGCACACATAGGCCTATTGGCAACATGTGTTCTCCTTAATGCCTCCTTAATTGTTAGTCAATAGAATCTCTTGCAAATGACATCCTTGAAGTCTCCCTAAGTGTTAATCACGGGTTGGTTGTTGGCTGCCAAATGTTGTTTGTGGGTCTGCTACCATGTGAGGCCTAGTCCTCCATGTGAAATTCAACTACTATAATCTTGTTGGATTTTGCTAGGGTTGTAACACCTCATTTTGGACATAGCAGTGATTATTTCATATTTCCTTAAGATGTATGCTAGACTTATTCTCTATCTTATGATATATATGGAATGGATTATATCAATATGACATAGCAAACAAATATCTGTGCATACCCCTATTTAAGATTCACATATATCACCTTTTATTTTACAGCTTTGACTTGGCATATTATATTGCATCTTTATTCTATATGTACTTATTTGGTCACAAACCGATAGTTGTCACGTTTGATTAATCCAAGATATATGTGTTTTGAAAATTATCAGGGGAATCACCATATCTATTATATTATAAATAGATTATTGAGTATGAGATAGGGGTCCAAGGAACCCTAATTTGCTTTCTTCTTATTTGATGTTGTCCAATCTTGTACCTTTCATGGACATAAGTGGACTTGATTCATTTTTTGACGTTTCTAAGATAATTTTATGAGATGCTTCATCAATTAATTGTTTACTTTTTCTTTCAACGGTCCCCTATGGAACTTGGCTCTAAGGCTCAATGGTTTCCTATGGAAAATGGTGGTTTAATGTCCACCACAAATTGATGTCTAGGAGAAGCAACAAAGACTAATATCTTCTACTAAATGGGTGGTTTTGGATGACCACAAACCAATGGGTGCTCAGGTGGAACATGGCTTTGACTCTAGCTTTGGCTATAACTCTTGCTCTGGCTAGGTGGCTCTAGCAACTATCACAAGGTTCTGGCTATGGCTTTGGATCTGGTTCAAGATTGCTTGTTTTCGCCAGCATTTTTCTAGTTAATTATTAATGTATTTTGTATTACTATTCACGTGAGTTGGATACCAAAGTCACACTGAATAGGTGAAGCGATCGGGGAGTCCAAAAGACACCTTAGAATATGAAACCAAGGGTCATAGTGATTGTATTTATTTGTACATATCTTTTAATTAAAAGCATCTCATGCTTATCTATTTCCCGCGTGTTTGTCTTGAACACTGTGTGTTCCAACAATATAACAAATTGGACTTAATATTTTCCAATAGTCAAATTATGTTATTGTTGTCCATGGAATCTTTGCTCTAAGATCAGGGTCATGAATCTTGGAAAATGTTGAAATCCCACTTCTATAAAGTTTCTATGAGTATGAACCCCACATTTTTTTTATATATAATGCTTTTGAATATAGAAATCATTATATTAATATAACATCCATTTATCTAGATTCATGCCTAAAACAACAAACACTATAAAATAACAATCTTACATTATGGCAAAGGTGCCATTATACTCTCCTTTTTGTTAGTTCTACTTAATTTCACCTGATGTTATATTCTAACTTCATATTATGTTATAATGTTAATTTCAATTATAATCCAAGTGATCATATTATACTTTCCTCTGTTAAATCTACTTAAACTCACTGATGTTGTGAAATATAACTTTTAGTTTTAAGAACAGATGTGAAACTGATGTTGCCAGTGTAGAACTGTTGTCTGGAAATTGCTTATATATATTACAGAAATTGCATATACATAGGTAAGGTCAGTTCTACATATGTTCATGTAAAATAAAGTTCATATTCAAACATCAGTGAATTTTTAAGTAGATTGCTAGTTTGTATTGTTTGTTGTTTTAGGTATGGTTCTTGATTAACGCCTATTATTATGATGAATTCTCCATACAAAGGAATTTGATATAAAAAAATGGGGTTCACACTCAGAAATATTTTGAGGAGTGAGATTTCAATGTTTCCCAGGACTCATGACCCTGTTTTTAGAGCAAAAAGACTATGGACGACAATAACAACAATTTAATTATTTAAATTTTGGAAGATATAAAGTCCTAATTTTATACCTCCAAACAAAATTGTAAAAAGTTTTCAATATCTTTTGTCATGCAGAACGTTTCTTGACAAATGTTTCTGAATTCTAGGATCAGAGTTATTAAATTTTCTTTGCTAGGATATAATCTGATAAAACATTAGAGAATTCCACTACCTTTTGTGATTTATGATTTCATTTTTGAAGTATTTCTCAATTATTATCAAGTTAATAAAATAGTCTTTTCCTTGCTATAATGCAGGAAGGAAGATGTTTGGGTAGGCCACCTACTGTCAGGATATTCTTTACCTATGGAAGAACCAAGTTTAAAGAAAAAAGAATATCATTTGTATGATATTGGTGGAACATGGAAATAAGCAATGAGGGTGGCCGTTTCAACAACACGAGAAGCATTTCCAGGAGCAGAGGTCCTTGTACATCTTGATATGAAGTAAGCATCACTCTTTTATTTTCCTTATCTATTGTTGATGACCAAGAAACAAGAAAAAGCAAATTTAACATAATTTATCCAAAGAAACTTATAAAACTAATGAAGTTGATTCCATATTTGTTCTTATTGGGTAAATTTGACATATTGATTTCTTAGCAAACTGTTTTAATAGTTGTTTACATAGTTAGAACATAGTGAAGCCCCTTTCTAAATTTTCATCAATTCTGATATATATATTGCCCAAGTTGTTTATAAGACCACTAAAAAAAAATTCATGAATCTAATGGCAAGCCCTGTTGAAGGTAGTGCCCTCACAAATCTGAATTCTGACCCACAATATCTATTGCAATTGGTTGAAGAATTTGGTCAAACACTTTGGTTCCCCTTGACTGTGATTAACTGTCAATTCTCAGATGCGCTATGCATTGGTAAACTGCTATTCATAGTTTGTTAAAGTATTTAATATAATCTTTGCATAAGCCTTAACATTCCATAATGACAGTTCTATATCATAATAATCAAAGGAGACAAGATAATATCAGAATTATAATTTTAATCAAATGAAAGTGAACATGCCTAGAAAATTGTTGAAGTTATCAGCCGCTTGCCCAGTACTGTGTACTCTTTACAAAATGATAGTGAAACAGCAGTGAATCATTGGTGAAATGGACAATATTTGGTGATGGAATGAATTCCCAACTTGAAGTGTACTCATTCCCAGGTTTGAAATTTCAATGCACAGCTATCCAAACACATTAATATCAGTCCCAATGTTCTTCCTGAAGATGTCTGTAGAGATTTCCTTGGTTTTTCCTGTAGCTGGCTGCTTTGAGAAGTATTGGGCACCCTTTCAAGATGGTCACGATTTGAGAAAGAAGACAAGAGATATATAATATAAATATAGCTTGTAAAATGTGCCTCCTTTATGTCATGTTTTCCCAAATACTGGTGTGCCCCCACTTTTACAGAACCCTCAGTCCTCTGCTATGTTGAGCTGCCAATGGACTGCGCCCTCCTCATGTGTGTTTGGGGATGTAAGTGCGCCCTCTTCTAGTTGGTATACCCTTTCTTCACAAGATATGGCAAGATAAACCCACTGTCAACCAACACTCATACAGATCTGGAAATGATATGAGATGATAAATTGGAATAATGTGCCCTCACAAAGAGAAACATGATTCCCAGTGTGTCTTCCTTTGAACTAGTAAAGCCCACTTCATACAAGAGCACCCTCTCAAGCTCACCACTGAAATGACTAATAAGGTAACTCAAACTCAGAACTGAAACTTAGAAAAACTTCAAATCCACGGCAATGAAGATCATGAGAGAAATCTGAGATGATCTCTCCTCAACAAATGGCTAGGATAGGCTAATGAGTCGCTTAGACTATAGCCTACCTAAGCCTATACCCTTACATCCTAGCCTCAGCCCTCTATTATAGTAAGCCTATACCATTCATTTATCCCATGGTCATGCCCATAAATCTACCTAAGGCACTCATCTAGCCCTAATGTCACACCTATCACCCTAAGCTTCTATCTCTCTAACACTAAGGCCTTAATATCCTTAACTCCTACCTAAACATACCCCATACTACCGCCCTTTATAGACTGACTATAAAAACTTGTTGGCAGCACAAAACATTTGGAAAACCCACTATAATTTAACTTATAGTATACCTAGGCTTCCCTCCCATCATCCTAGCACCATTGCACTCAGATTGGGCAGGAACACTGAACATATTGGTTAGCTGAGAAATCCTCAAACCTGGGGACTAACAAGGTATTCTTATAAATCCAAGGCCCTTGTCACATTTCTTTTGGGACATGGCACTTGTTAGCGAATGGAAACAGAAAAAATCCTTTGGTAAGGGTTCTGGTTTGGACATAGTGCCAACCAAAGACCCCCCAGGGTTCTCTATCGCAGCTACAGATTATAGCTTCAGGGGGAATCTGCCCTGTAAGATACCCTAGCAGGGTTTTGTCACTTTCTTCTATATAAGCATACACACAGTATCATGCTGATCAACTTGGTTTTCTATAGTAACATAGCTGTCAGTTTCGTAATGACCATGTTGAATTCTAGAGAGTCATAAATGTAGAACAAAACACAAAGTAAAGATCAATCTAGGGAGCATATTTTCCTTGTAAGCAATCTATAGCCGAAGTTGCTTATGTGAACACCATTAAACTCTATTATAAAAATAGGATTAAACATATTAGGCCAAATAGATATTCTATCAAGATCAACATCTGTCCCCTCAGGGTCTGGTGAGGCTTCTACATTGCTCTCCTCAACCATTAGCACCAAGTGTCATGTCAAGTTGTTCATCATCCGATTTTTCAACTCGGGTTGTTTTAGGAGCATACCTTGTAGTAATTACTGATATTTTTCTTGGATTCACACAAGACTGGTTTCATTTTGGCAAGTTGTTGCATCTCTCCACTTGCTATGCTATTATTTTATAGTTCCACTAAACAATAAAGTTGATGAATTATGGTTAAGTCTTATTGATTGTTTAACATATTTTCATGCATAACAAGTTTGGAGTAAAGAATATCAAAATAGTGTACATGAGCTAACATTTGCACTATACTTACAAGTCATCAATATGATCTAGGCTCTCATTTTTGTCACATGTTCTTACAACTGGTCATTTGTAGACCGACCTGATCTTATGCTTATGACTATATTTGTAATTTCCCACCATATATGTAACATTTGAATTGCTTTCGGTATCTCAAAGTTTGTCCTCTTCCTCTTCCTCTTAAACCCTCTCTTTCTAAAGTGTTTGGATTCACCTCTTGACCTTCCTCAGTCTCTTCATTGTTGGTATATTATGAGGATCTTCCTCTTCCTATAAAGGATTCAAATTCACCTTTATTTCTTATTGAATTAACATTTCCTCGACTAGGTTTCTCTTCGTCATTTAAAGCATATGGATATGTTTATCTATTGCATGCAGCGGGACTAAGTCCAACTTAGCTTGTAGTTGTAATCATATTCCATTGATGTATATAGCAGCAGGATGATTACAAAAGTCTTGCAGATATTTTCTTATCTACATCTTCAGAGACAATTGTACATATTCCAAAACAAACAATTTCCTTTGGCTCAAATTCTAGAACTGTTTGAACAACTTTTGCAGACAATTTGAGTAAAAACTTGGCTTTAATATCCTTTTGAATCTTGGGAAAGAATATGACCTTTTCTTTACCTTGCCTTCTTGGGGTATTTTAAAGGTTATCACATAATAAAGTAGCATGTGATTTCATCCTTACAACAACAAACTTTTCCCTTCTTGGATCATCTTCATGCATGCTCTCTATATCAAAGTACCTCTCTAATTCTTGCATCCAATCTATCAACATGTCAGGGTTTAGTTAATCCTTAAAGTCTGAAACCTTGGCCTTAACTTTAGTCTCTTCTTTTGAGATAACTTTTATCATTCTTTGAATGGAATGCAGTGCTCCAACTGGGGTTCTCACATTCTCTTGTTCATCTTCTGACTCATCTTTTTGGAATCTAGCCATAATAAATTCTGCGCTTCAACATCAAATGGACTGCATTAAGCAGTGCGATTTCTCCCTATTTTTATCTTTTGTTCAAGCTGCAGCCTTTGCTGGTGTTGTTGTCTGAGACTATTTTGAAAATGATCCAAGTTATCCCCAAGAAAATCCTATGCAAATGTTGGATCTCCCTCCAGCAACTGGTTCATAAGATGTGAATCATTTCGAATGTGCTGAGCTTGCAAAAGATCGTGGTCGTCTTGTGGATGACTGCCAAACATACGTATTATAACTCTTACTATCTGGTGCACACAGCTCAAGTGATATTGTTTGTCATTTCCAGCATAAGTCTGAAACAGAGTCCCAAAGAAACATTGTTTGGCTGTTAGTTAAAGCAGTATGTTTGTGAACTGTCATAAGTTGTCAACCAAAATAGTAGTGATACCCCAAAGGGTAGATCTCAAGTAAAAAACATAATCTCTGGCAGTTAATAGCCAACTATTGCACTCTCTGCAAGTGCTGCGTGCTCATAGCCTGTTCTTTCTCTGGACTGCTGATGTTTGCATGCTTCTCATAAAATGCTTTGAGAGCATTCTTTCTCCTTTGAAGAAAAAGCCACTTCCTGTGCCCCTATTGTCACAACTAGGAAAGTTTCCAACTAAATAAAGGCCCCCATAGTCCCATGGCTTTGCAATTATTTTGCACTTAGAAAGCACTGGGTCCTTTGCAATGGCCTTAACAATAGGAGGAGCATTAAGAGGAGCCCCATCAAGTTCACGACATAGAACACCTGCACGGTCAAAACATAATCCATTGACATGATATCAAAATTCTCTGAAGCAGTATGTATGGGTGTCTAAGACCATAATATCCTCTGTTAACAAATTACTCTGTGTGAAGTGATCATCACAGCTCCTCATCTTCATTCTCAGGCTTCAAGTTGCTTGAAGGCATATCATCTAAAACTCCAACAACTTGTGGCTCAAAACCCATGTCAATCATGCGATCTCCAACAATTGAAACAACTCTAATATCTAAATAATGATCAAATAGTCTCCTCTTCTATTTGTTGTGCAAGTCCTCTTGTTGGAGCCATGACTACTGCATATAGTCCTTCAGCTTCATTTTCCTCTGTCATAGGTGGCAGCCTTGATATGTAAGTTAACATGGGCAATACAAATGTTGTAGTCTTTCCAGATCCTTTTTTGCCATAGGTACCTCCACTCAACCAGTCATGCTACTGCTGCTTTGTGGACACCCCTGTCAAATTGAGGGGTAACACCTGGTTCGCAAGATAAATTTCATTAGTAGTGGTGCAACAATCACTGTCTATGTTGTTTGTTAGGTCACATTTTTTCATTTCAGACAAAAGAAAAGTTAAAACTGTTTTCAATAGTTATTGAACGACCAAACATTTTGTGTCATTTCTGAGATTGACAAAAGCTAAGGGAGAACTTCCTCTTCCAGTTACACTAATATAATTCCATTTGGCATTGTCACTAGCCATTTTTTCCTCTTTACTTCCTTTCAAAGATACATCAATTCCTTTTGAATGAGCAAACCTGTTTTGTCATGGTTTATATGGACCTGTCTAAGGTGAGTCCAACATCTAGTCAATTCAAGTTAATTTTAACTAAATCTTGCAACTAACTTTGCTCATGCATTAAGAACACTGTTCACTTCACGAGTCTCCCTGAGTGGCCATTGTGTTTATCATTGCTTTAATGGAAAATTGGTTAACAATTTTGTAAATTTTTTAGTTGGCTCTTATATATGTATAATGTTGGTCAACTCTCTCACACAATTTTTGAATATTTTATATCCTTGGAAGTAACAAGCTGAGAGTCTCGAAGATATTTGGTATACTTCCGTATTTATCATATCATATGAGAAATTAAGGAGATTGTTTACATTCTTCCCAGTCACTTTATTTGTGATATCTCTATCAGACCACCCATAAGCCTCTTATTCAGTAAGTATATGGAAAGCACTCTCCTGATAATGAACAAAATATAACTTCCATGGTTCAAATTTCCAAGGCACGATTGCTATTTCCTACAACATTTTTTGGAAAATTTACAAGCCTCACATTTCTGCTTTGGATAGACCTATATCAGTGGGAGTGAAAGCAAAGCAGGAGAGGGAAATGCCAATGTTCAAAAGCTTCCGGGAATGTTTTTTATATTATTATATTTTAATATATTTTGATGCATATATATATTCTAGCGAAACATGCAAAATGTCAATTAGTTTAAGAAAACATGAGAAAATATCTTTAAGTACTGGATTAATGGTGATTATTAAAGTGTAACCATTTAGTACACATATAACATAAATCATCTATCTGTTATAACAATGTTATCAAATGATCAACCGCAACGTCAACTTTTCATGTTTCAACAGATATTAACAAATTGTAATAGACAACATCAACCACAAAATGAAACAGAACATCATATTCATGACCAAAGAGTTGTACTATGCAGTCAATATTTCAAAGGTAGGTTCAAAGTTCAAGTTCAAACTTTACTGTTATATAATGTTTACAAAGTAGGCCATAATAAAGACAAAGTACTTTTACATTCTAGGATGTAAATGAGGGAGAAGGAGGAATGGGTAAGAGTTGGAGAAGAGAACATTCAACATAGAAAATATACAAGTTTACAACACATGGAAATAAAAATAAGCAAGAATGGGCTTAGAGCCTATTTATTCAGCTGTCCAATGGTGGTTGAATTTAACTATGACAGCCTTTAATCTCCCTTCCAAGCTTTCACAAATCTATTCCTCAACAGCTAGCAAGAAGCCCACACAAAAACCATTGTTGATTGATGTTCTTTCTTTCGTTTCTCTAGATCAACATAATATTTTGGAATGCTTCTGCCAATGTCACTTACTCTTGTAGCCTATTGCACATTGTGCATTGTCATGTTAGTATTGTTCTATTTTGGATAGTTTCTTAAAAGGTGTCATTCACCACATCCCCAATAATTCAAGGGACATTTAACTTACTCATTTGACCTTTTACTCATGAAACTGTAAGGATTATCCCCATTCTGATTTGTTGGATGATTTTTGTAATTGTTCACTCGATACGCTATATTCATGCTCCTAAAAGGTGCTAGTTTGAAACCTTTCTTACGTTGGTTGAATATATCATGTTTCTTTTCCTTCCATTCTCTTGGAGTTAAAAATTTCTACTTGTACTTTTAATAGCTTAATATGGATTTCTACAATGTTTCTTCAAGAGTCTTGGGGATGTCAACTTCAATTATGTCCTTATACGGCAATGGTAAACAACTCAAAAAACTTTGAATTTTTACCTTGTCATCCTAGATGTATGATACATACCACAATAATTCCAAGGGATTGTTGATGAGCTCTTCCATGGCGATTTGTCCTAATTTTATTTCATAGAACTCCTTTGTCTTTTTTTTCAAAGTAACTTTCAAACATGTACTATTTCTTGAAATCCTTCCACTCTATATTTTTCCATTTTAGTCCCTTAACAAGTTTTAAGTCCTGCCACCATATCTTAGCTTTTCCATTCAGGTTGTATATGTCCATGTGGGATTTCATATTATTGGAGTAATCGTAAACATTTAAATCTTTCAACGTCCCCAGGAGCCAAGGCTCTGCTTCAGCTCTAGTCTTAGTCTCCCCATTAAAGGTTGGGGGTTTAATTTTCCTAAACTCCCCCAATAACTGAACCCGATACTTTCTTTTCCTCTTTGATGAGTTGTTTCGATTCTCATGATTACTAGATTTTTTACTTTTAGCTTTCTATTTACTTGCAGAATTTTCAATCTTGTTGGTACTTTATTATGAAGTTAATGGTAGTTGAAAATTTTGTGGTGTCCTACTAGTCTTCCATTTCTTAATTTCAGAAATATTGCGCAGTAACACCTCATTTTATTCGTTCTACTCTTTTTCTTTCTTCGCCTTTCTGTTATCTACCTTATATATTTTCATTTTAGCTATCTGCCTTATAGCTTTTCATTTTAGCTAAATGAATTCTCAGCTTTAGGTGTGCACAAATTGTTTTCTCCTACAAAATATGTACATTACCCATCCTTGCTTTTGTTTATATATAAATATGTTGTTATATATATTCTGATTTTTTCTATTTATGCAAAAGATAGTTTTTAAGTAGTTAGTTTCTGTGTTTTATGTTATTCTGGGGATTATCTTCATTGACAATTTAGTGCAAGGAAATACATTTCTGAGTATGGATTTTTCCTTACTATTATGCTGCAGGGAAGAAAGATACTTAAGCTAGAAAAATGGTGAGCGGATTTTGATAGTGAGGGAAGGCCTGTGGGGTTCCAGAAGGCTCTCAAGACAATTTTTTTGTGGTTAGTTTTCTTCCTTGGTTGTAAAGCTTTTCCGGACCTTAATCCCTTACATGTGCTTTTATTGTTGCTTGTTGATATATATGACCGGACACCTTTTATTGTATATCTCAAAATTCACTGATGTTTCTATTGTTCAATGGTTTACATAAAAAATAGGGAATCTATTGCTTTGGGTGATGGATGGACTCACTATGTTAGAGGATGTGAGGTTGTTCATGTCATATTGAACAATACTTTAAGTTATACTTTAAAAAATGTCCGATATGTTCCTAACATGAGCAAAAATCGCGTCTATTAGTGAGATAACTAGGAACCCTAATCTTTTTGTAAATTTTCAAGGAAGCAAATATATGGTCACTACTCTCATGATAACAAGATGACTGTAGTTCGTATTGGTAAAAAAGGGTTGTATAGATTGGTTGATCTAAAAAAAACAAAGGCACATGCACCAGCTGTGGTAGAGAATACAAATGCACTCCAGCATGAAAGGTATGGACACCTAAGTTATCAATATTTATCTGTACTTAATAAGACTAATATGGTGGATGGTCTTCCATCCATTCAGGATTGTTAGAGGTATGTGCATGATTGTTAGAGATATGTGCAGGCTGCCAGTTATGAAAACAACATTCTTTCATTTGATACTGACAATAAAACATGGCAATCCAAAGGATTTTTGGACCTAGTAAATGTTGATTTGCATGGTTCAATGAAGCCACCTACAATATCTGGAGCTAAGTATTTCCTACTATTGGTTGATGAATATTCAAGGAAAATGAGGGTTTGTTTTATTGCGCTGAGAGGCGCTCTATAGCCCAGTATGGGGGAAATCTTGTAACGTGATGTAACGTTACTAACATGTTGGCAAAAAATAATAGTGATAGTGAATATTATGGGAGAGATCTTGTAACGTGATGTAACATTTGTAACATGTCGGCAAACAATAATAGTGATAGTGAATATGTCGGCCACAAAAACAATCTAATATGGGGGAGATGTTGTAATCTTCCTACCTAACAAAACAATAAAAAATTAAAAATTTAATTATCCGTAAAAAAAATATGTGCGTCAAGAAAAAAACACAAAATTGAATTATCCGCAAAAAAATGTTGGCTTTGCACATGGTTTTAAAGCCATGTGCAAGGCATTATAAACAACCCATGGTTTTATTGCACATGGTTTAGGAGGGCCTTGCAAATGGTTTTAAGACCATGTGCAAGGCCTCCTAAACAACCCATGATTGTAGGAGGGCCTTGCATATGGTTTTAAAACCATGTGTGGGGAAACTATGCAATGTTCGTTCTTAACAAAATAAAAAATATTATATGTCGGCCATAAATAATATTAAATATTAAAATAATAAAATTATATGTGGACCTTAAATAAAAAGATGTGTCTTTTGGTTTGAATCAAATCAATGGATACCTAAGAAGAGGTTTGCACCTCGAGAGATTTGATCCATATCGGCGCTTGATAGAGCCTAGGATTTGGATCTACGCTGTTGAATAACAAGTCAAATTGTTGTTTAAAGTTTGTAACATGAAAAGCTTTAGTAGAGAAACAAACAAGTAAACAACTCAACGCTTTAGGATCTGATAATGGAGGTGAGTTTGTTTCAACTTAGTTCAAAGAATTTTGCAAAAGGGAAGGTATACATAGGCAGTATACCACTCCATACACTCCATAACA
>LPNX010569413.1:835452-849998 GCA_001517045.1 Pseudotsuga menziesii | reverse complement strand
AGATAAATAATTACTATGAGAATATTTATAATTCTTGTAGTAACAAATACAATGTTGGTATTATGTCATAAAATAATTTAATCAACTTCACATTTAATACAACCTATAAATAATATTAATAGAAATTATGTAAGGATTCAAAGGCTATGCCTTTCCCCATTTTGAAAGAACTCAATCTAGCGGAAGTTATAAATTCTAGATCCACTAAATAATTACAAATTTAATGAAATATGTGTTATTATGTAGTACTCATTTCTTACCACAGAGTCTTATATAACTCCATAGAGACTACAATTTCCTTTGTATTTTCATTATGATATGAAGAGTAAGGAAAAGTCCTCATTTGTGTCTAGATTTTTCCCTATAGTATTTCTCCTAGGGTATATCTTATGTTATTGTGTGGATTATGTACTTATTTTATTCAGTTATTCTTGTTTCAATTAGAGTTATTTGACATTCAATAAAATTAAGCTTACAAAAAAATAACTAACTTGTAAGATCCATTGTGATGAACTGATCTAGTGTAATAACTGCGGCAATTTATGGATCAATGATAGCCACCGAGGGAATTTGTGCATTCCATCTTCATTAACTAACCCATAATTTTCATATAATTCTTGATCCATACCAACATGATTCTTATGATCTTCCTAGATTTATCTACAGTTCTGTATATAGGAGGTTGAGCTACTATAAAATTGTTAGTCTCTATATGATAATCATGACCATGATGATAATCACCGAACAAAAATTGGAACATAAGTAGTGAATTGTTGACTGATTCATATAAATTATTTGATTCCTTTTCAATCTCATTCTTAAAATTCATGCTAAAGTTTCCAATAATAAACTCTTGGAATTCTAGGCATATGTCTTCGTTTGTGAGCACTGCACTAAGCCAAGTGTTGACATCGATAATGTAGGACATTAATGATTCGGGATTCATCAACATTGTCCATATTTTCACCATATATGGATTGAGATGATGGATGGCACCTTGAAGAATATCCACACAATCTTCATAGGCAATGTGTTCTTCGTCCCACTTCTTCTAATTATGGTTTTTATATTAAGATTGAAATCCTGATATGTTCACTGTAATCAATACATTGTCACATTGACTACAATATGAACAAGATCCTTGGATTTTAACACTTGTTTCACACTCGGATAAGTGATCAACATGGTCATCCAAAGATGAGGGTACAATGTCTCAGCACAGGCCATAAATATTTATTTAGAAAAATGTGAAGGTGAATTCAAACCTATTGCAACATTGACATTCCCATTGTCACTAGAGTTGGATCCACTCCTTCGATTGC
Organism: Pseudotsuga menziesii; assembly: GCA_001517045.1. NCBI lineage: Eukaryota > Viridiplantae > Streptophyta > Pinopsida > Pinales > Pinaceae > Pseudotsuga > Pseudotsuga menziesii. The sequence continues at coordinate 848,676 of LPNX010569413.1, read as the reverse complement.
TTCCAAAAATTAATATTGCCATTAAATGGTATGTATAAAAAACATATGGTCAGGTTTCCATGAGAGGATATTGATCTAAGTTTAACAGTCACAATGTATAAATGGCTTGGTCTTTGCAGCTCTAATGTTACTTTGTTTTAATAAAAAGATCATTTTCTTACTGGTTACACTAGTCTTAACAAGGTCATCACCCTAGGGTGGAGAATGAAGTTATGATTGTGAACTTTCTACAGGGTTAACTAAAGTTCCAAGTCTGGATGCCCAAGTAAAATGGCATTACGTTATATTTAATCCCATAGGCAAGAACAATTACACAGGGTGTTTTTAGAAATTTTAGGTTTAAAAATAAATTTTATTTATTTTTTAAGCTTAACAATTAAAATCGCAATATGACGGATTTATGTCTTACCTTAAATTTCTTACACCATTAAAAAGAAACTAAAATATCATATTTTAAAAAATTTTAAATTTATTTTAATTTGTTAAAATATTATGTTTATTATAAAAAATATTACACAACTTTTAAAACTTTAAAAAATAAATTATATAAAAAAAACAAATTAATAGTGCACTATACAATTTGACTTTTGGAACTATTAATATATCCCCACCTTGGAAAGGATGATAAATGCAACAAGGGGATAAAGTAAATCCCTAAATATGTTCAAATCTTATGGAGATTACAAAGTAAGAAGTATGGAAGTTTCATTACTTTTTAGCTTTAATTAATTAGAATATATATATATATATATATATAATTTTGAATTTTATATTTTAATTATTTTATTAAAATAATACATATCAATTCGAGAGCATTTCTTTCTCATGTTGTAATCTAAATAATTAATTATTTATTATTTTTTAACATGGTGACATCTTCATATGGTGATTAGAAAATAACTAACTTAAATATATAGATATTTCATTTGTGACATTATTTGTAATTGGCAATTTGGATATGAATGACATAATAAATATATTTACATTAAAATATTATATTATATTTATGTATGTAAAAGTTAATTTGTATTAAAATAATTATATTAGTATTATATTATTTATATTGAATTTATGTTGTTAAAATGTAAAAGAGATATAGTATATCTTCATAAATTTCAGTAATTAAATTATTGTAAAAAAACTATTATTTTATAAATAAAAACATATCATATATAAATTTATTATAATGTGATATAAAAAATTAGTATTATTATGTTGTGATATTTTGGTTTCATTTTACATATATTACTTTGTGAGTGCACATTTCATTTGAAGGTTTCTAAAGTTTTTCCAAAGTTAGTGCCTCTGAGTTTGGAGCAGGGAAACCACTTGATGGGTGTCCTTGCTCGAGTGTACTCTTCTGCTACTGCACACACTACATGGGTGAAGTGATATCATGGGTAAAATACATGGGTCCTATTAACCCCATCTCAACGAATTTTGTTTAGGAAAACACGTCGGATCTCGTTGGAAAATTACAACGCATATCATGCGGAATTTTTTTATCATCCGGCGACCACTATCTACTTACAATTTTGTGCATCCCAAGGTGGTGTGCAGTTGAAAACAACTAATCCTACTCCGTGCAACTCTTAAACCAAGGCTCTCTACTGTATGTATTGTGTGTTAATCGTAACATTTCTTTGCAGATATGGCCACCTACTCACTCATTTCTCATAGTAAGAGAGGGAGATATTAGTATTGGAATGGTAAATTGGCCTTGTCAAATGCTAAGCGAAACAAGAGAAAAATGTTGGCATTTGAGAGTGATGTCATGAACTTGCTCGACAAGATTGATTATACGGATGGATATGACAATGGCAAGATATTGGGCTGAAGGTGCAAGCACATAGTAATAATAGTATTGAGTTTACCAACGAGGGAGGAAGCAATGATCAAATGGATTCATGTGAACAAGGGAAATTTAAAGAAATTAACTCTAAAAATACTATCTTGGTGTTTGATATAGGATACCTCGAGAACTACTATGATGATGACACAAAATTTGGTTTCTTAGGAGCAGGAATAATTTTACGAGCGAATTTTAGCCCAGTTGGCTATTTTTCCATGTTTTTTTCTCAAAAGAGATTCACCATTTTGCATTTTTTGAAGCCCTGTTTCGCCCAATTTTGATGGGGTAAAAATTTTTCACCCTAAAAATCACCAAATTATTATATAAACGATATAAAATCCTTGGAAATTAAAATATTTTTTGAAAAATGTTGCCAATCATTTTATAGTTGGCGTTTTAAGAATTGGTAATATTCGCCAACATTTATACACTTTTAAATATGGTTCTTTAAAATCATCCCTGCTTAGGAGATTATATTTTTCACTATGGATTTGGAAACATTATCAACTACATCAATAGAGATCCAATGGCCAATACTATGTACTATTCGGATTCTGTGTATGGATATGATGAGACAACAAATAATTTCAATGGGTTTCTGTGGGATTATGATATTTGTCAATTGAATGAACATCTCGTCATTCAAAGTAGTTTTGCATCACCATAGAATCTGATTTAGCAAAGTTGAGTTTTATGATGTTTGGAATAATTTTAAACCAATCCAAACTATGAGAAAAATAGTGCAAGCTACAGTTCCAGTTGTTTTGGCTATCAACTACCTCTCTTACTACCAGAAGCACCCCTCTAGTTACCTTTTTGTTTTCCAATTTCAATGCCTATGTCAAGCTCGTTTAGATGCTTGTGGTTTTTTTCTTATTGTCTACCCAATGAAAATGTGGCTTAAAGGAAAGTCATCTAGGAAGGATACTACGAACCAACAAATATCACTTTCATTGTCAACCTTCCTACGGTGTCACTATTTCTCTAAAATATTACTAAAGATAAGTTCCAATGATTCCATCTATCTACCTAATATATGGGTTACATGGCACTCAACCTCTAATCTATACTGCATTTCCAATGATTTTTTAGTACCATGTTAGAAAAACACAATCACAGAGAAATAACAATAAACAAGATGCAAATATTAAAACATATTACAAGAGAGGTGACATGTATAATGAGGTTCACTCAAGATGGGATACATCCACAGAGAAATTGTCAGTCCTTTATTATTATTTCGTCCATCAAAATGAAGGGATACAACCTACAACAACCCCGCTGCACTTCTTCTTCAGTCTCTGACAGTCTCTCCCTCCCAATCATAGAGACCACTTTTACAATGCTACATTACAACACAAAACCATATTATAATGCTTTCTTGTTATAGGGAAATGACCATGTGAAAATACCATGAGTCACCCAATACCATGGGCATGCAAACTGTTGGCCAACAAACATCCCAAAAGTTTTCTTTCAAGGGAACTTCCCCCACACCCCCTTGTTGGGACGAGTGTATAGTAAAACTTGGTTACAAACACGGCTAAAAAATAACATCTCTAAATCAAGAAGATCAAGACCCACAACCAACAATCTCCCACTTGGAGAGTGATTACAACAACTCCATCGCTATTGCACTTGTTGGTCTATGCTCTAAACCTTGGACCTAGAAAGTTTCTCATCTTCACCTTCATGCTTGAAGGGCAACAGAAACTGAGTAGGAACTCAGTTTCTCTCTGGTTACTACCTTTGTCAACATGTATCTAGGATTCTAGCTAGTATGTATCTTTTCCAACTTTAATAGTTCATCTTCCAAAACATATCTTATGAAATGGTACTTGAGATTTCTATGTTTAGTCTTCGAATGAAAGGATGAGTTATTTGCAATATGAATGGCACTCTAGTTTTCACTATACAACTTACTTTTCTCCTACTTCCTACCCAATTCCTCCTTGAACCTTTGCAACCAAATCATCTCTTTACTAGTCTCTATAGCAACAACATACTCTGCTTATGTTGCTTAAATTGCAACAGCCTTTTGCAGTTTCAAAATCCAACTCACTGATGTTCCACCTATAGTAAAAACATACCCTTGTGGTGCAGAGATGATTTTAAGAACCCCCCATAGATTTATATGTATAATAATTGGCTAAATCCCCATGATACATACAAAATTTTAATGTCTATTTTTTCAAGAATATGATATGTATATATAATTTTTTGGCAAATTTTTTCCTAAATTTATGTAATCCTGTAAAATATTGGCGAATATTTCATTATATTATAAAATCTTGTAAAATATTGTCAAATATTTCATTGAATTATAAAACCTTTTAAAACATTGGTGAATCTTTCATAAAATTATAAAATCTTGTAAACTCTTGACAAATCTTTCATTAAATTATCAAACCTTGTAAAACCTTGTAAAGTCTTGGCAAATATTTCTTAAAATTCTAAATCTTGAAGAATATTTAATCAATTATACACTTTGTGCCTCTTTTGTAATGTTGATGTATTATTGAAATCGAAATTCTACTCAATAGATAATATATAATAGAACCATATTGTAGTATTCCTATAACATCTAGTTTGCATGGATCACTATTAATACTTTATAACAACAATTTCACTCATCACTCCCTTCTATTCATTTTCTTTTAGCTAGATAAGTAGTTTACTTGTTAGCATCGATCAAAGGGATTGATTTTTTGGAAAATGTAGGAAGTAGTGCCTTTGTTCCTGACCTTCTAATTCTTAAAACAGTCCAACTAAATGTGTTCTTATAACACTCCAGCTAAAGTTGTGCGAAGTAGAAAAAATTTAGCTAATGCTCCCCACACATCATGAAATTGACATGATAAATAAGAGAACCATTAGAAAAACATCAGAATAAGATTAAAGGATTTCATGGATCCATTCTGATCACATAAGCAAACAAAACTAACTTTATTTGGAAAAGAGCCATCTTATATGTTTCAAAACATGTTAGATGTAATGGAAGAACATGAATGGTTCTTGCAAATCAAGAGTTAAAATCCACTGTCAAAATAAAACAAACAATATAAAATGCACTAAATTGATTTTTAGTCCAATAAGTCTTTTCTGATCTAAGATGACCCTAGCTTAGAACCAATCCCAACCAGCCCTTGGATAACAATTATTGACAATATTCCTCAACCCATGTGCCGTTGATATTCAACAGGATTCCTCAAGCCTAAGACCACAACATAAGTATCCCTTATCAAGCCTCTGGCTAACATTATCATGCTCCCTCAAGCCTTTGGCTGGTATTGATAGCTTAATAGTGATAGGACTCTACAAGCTTTGGTTCAATCTTTTTTAAGTTTATGAATAGTTTAGAATTGGATCAATTCCATGTGGAGACAAAATCTTCATTGCCCTGAAATTCAAGTTCACAATTTTCATTTGCGTTTGTTCTCAAGACTGCAAGCTTGTGGGTATCTTTAAAGATTTCTAGTTGCAACCCCCACAGATAAAATATTCAAGCCTGTTTTGTAGTATTGGGTTGAATACAACAAGTTCCATTTGCAATATCCACAAAAACAATAGCCCAATCATTCTACTCCCTAACAAATACTATTGTAGAATTATTGCAAGTTATATGAAAACCATAACCATAGACACACCCGAAATAAGACTTCAAATCCCCTCGTGGGTCTTGAAGAAGTTTGCAACTGTAAGTCCTGAAATACTATGATAGCACCATAGAGTGAATCACAACAACTCATGACAAGGATTTGCCAAGAAGTCTAGTCATTGCACCAACAACCAACAAAGAACATTGACGCTAAAGATCATGATGATCCATTGCAACATAATGAAATATGAACCATTGCTCAACCTTCATGCAACCAACATTCAATATGAACCGTTACCTCTTCCAACCTCTATGCAACTGAAGGTCCAAAATATCCAATAATTGGATACGACCTTCCTACTTATATATTTTGTTCTTATGCACTATATTTACAGTAATTCCATTTTTTATCTAGGCACCCTTCCATGAGTCATTTGTACATAACCTTTATCCCCGTTCTATCTTTGAGCACTATATGCTACAAATATTGTTTCATATCCCTTAGAAGACTCCACATAGAGCATCACAAATCTCCACTTTACAATCTCAAATATTTTACTTGATTTTGACTTTACGTCTCTTCTTAGGTCTTGGTATACAAAGAATCCCTCCTCTTGTTTTGTTGTTATACTTCTGAGCCCCATGCACTAAGGGATACTCTGAATATTTGCATATGCAATTGTATACTATTCGACATTGAAATCATGATTAAGAATCTCCAAGAAAACTTTTCTTGCATAATTTTTTTTAATGTTTTGTCATGTTAGTGAATGCTACATTTCACTCTAAACTTGTATGTTGTGAATTCTTATGTTTATCATCATCAATCTGCTAAATACAGAAATTCTAGCATTCATTCTACTTACTATAAGTTCCATGTTTTTTTGAATTCTTGGTTGTCGTTTGAGCCTATGCTTAGATGGTCATATCAACTAGTATTAAAAATCGAACATAATTCAACAATTTTTACGACAGAGATGGAGTTAGAAGATCATGGTTCCTTCATATATTTTTCTGGTATTGACAAGCAAAGGTAGAGCGGTAAATTGGATGTCTATCCCAGGTATGTCCAAAGTGATTATTAATTCCATGAGTAAATTCATAGGACAGCCAAATATTAGAGATAATTGAAGATTATCATGGAAGCTTGTTGATGCTAGAAACGAATCTGCACTCACTGAAATAAGCAAACATATAATAGAGCTGCACAATTCGATCATGCGGGAACATGGATGGAAATAAGAGCTTTCAGTTATAGTTAAAATTTACATAGAATATTTGAGAATATATTTGAAAAGAAAATAAATAGTATGTAAAAAAAAATCTAAAATGTCAAAATAAATCTTCTTTACTTTTGGCAGAGAATCTAGTTCATGTTTATAAGATAAGATGATTTTATTAATGTCCAACAAATGGCAAAAAAGATAGGTTAATGGTACTATGAATCACAATCAATCATATTTTATTCTATAGGAATTCCCTAGGTTATTCCGAAAGAATAATACTAGAATAATTTAGAAGTACAAATAAGTGGACACAAATATTCTCATGGACATAATTTTGGAAAGAATCCCATGGCCAAGAAAGATATTCTAGGCATATAATAAGCAATGAGAGGATTAAATCCATCATTTCAGACAACATTCAAATATTCGATGGAAAAGTAACAAAGCACATCTGACAACAAGGGAACAACAATCAAACCAACTCCAGATTCGAAGACCATTGTTCAAGTATTCCAGTAATCTCTAGTTTTGTACAATAAATCAGTCTACCCATATTTCTTACAAATGTGTCAATAACTCGTCTATTTTTAGTTCATTATTATATATTTGTTCCATAATATTTGTAGTAGTTTGTTAAGATATTTTCACATATAAATTATCTTTTGTAAGGAAGAGAGAGGGGGGTTCTTCATTTGGGAAGCAGAGAGGAGGGAAGTAGAGAGGAGGTCAATTTTCTATTTTTAGCGGTCATCAAAACAACATAGAAAATCTTGTTGTAACAACATCAAACTGAGTTGGAATCATGTAGAAGATGACCGAATTTGGCATGTTTTCCTTGCTTTGATTCACTAGTAGTAAAGGTGAAATGATTCCCTTATATTTCAGTTCTACAAATTCAGATTTGAAGAGCAATATTTTAAATAAAAAATTGCAACTTCCACTATGAAGTGGTTGATCAGAAAAAGAATTTGACAAAATGAGTGGTAGAAATAAAGTGTTGGATCCTGCAGTATAGAAAATGTTGATATATATAGTGTTTCCACCAAAAAAGGATGAAAACCCACAAATAGTAGATTGACATATGTTGAAAAGGGAAGTATATGTTCTACCCTATATAGGGTGTGGATGAAGTGACCACATAAAATGTGAAGTTAGTGCATTTTTCAATGTTTGAATATCTCCCATTATAATGGTTAGGCACTAATACATGTGAGTAAAGATGGTGCCAACCGTGCATTGGATGAATTATGCTTAATTTTGATTAAGAATCTTAAGTCAATCCAGGTTTTTCAGGGGAAGGAGGCCTTTTCATAGATAATAAAGGAAATATATTACTTATGTCTATAAGTTTATTGGATTGAAAAAGTAATAACCATGTACAGATTGAATCCCTAACCTTGGAATTTGAAGCACCCTCCAGCTCGGATTTAAGAATTTCAAAGGGGAACTTTGATGTAGTTAATATCATATGAATGAGAAGATTCACACCACTTCTTGGGACATGGTTAGCATTAGAAAAATTAATTGGATAGAGTAGGTTGTGTTGTCAAGGAGTTTTGTTTTGAATATGGAAGAAGGTACATGCTCCACTATCTAGGTAGCAAACTAGTTACCCAATCAAGTTATCTCTAGCAATGTTGACCTTTCAAACTTTAAAAGTATATAGACTGGCCCTCCATGAATGATGAGAGATGAAGAGGAATGTAAGTTCAAAATATATAAGGAATTAGATAGGGATGAACCTTCCCCTTCCCCTTCCCACTCCACAAATACTCATTAATGAGGATAGGATAATCGTTATCCATCAGTTTTAGCATATCTTCCCCCAACTCATGTTTTGTAGGTGAGAGAATAATTCTCTATATTGGAAACATTCAAAGGGTGGCATGCAGAATTTGCTACCCTAAGGCATTTTCAGCTAGTTTGAACTTTAAAAAGCATAGATCTATCTTAAAACCAGATCTAGTAAGCACTAAGAGGGACATAATTTCTTGATGTATAATTTTTTGTTCATCTTAAATTTTTACACATTAATAAAATGAAAATATTTGCATTTCAATAACTTGGATTGTTGGCACAATATCGACCAACAAAACCCATTCGATAGGGGTTCCACTCTGTCGACACTCAACAGGCCGTGATCTCCTTGAGCATCGACCCAGACAGGTTTTACCCTGTCTAGCAACACCTACAAAGCAGATGAGGTCTCACCTGAGATGTTCGATGGAGAGATGTCGGAACCAAGTTTCCATAGTATAGAGGAGGGTTGGGGCATTAGAGGTTCAACAACTTAATTTCTAGATCTAAACTACTTATTGAGCCATTCATCCTGCCACATTTATTTATTCATCATTACAACAGATCTACCAGTGGAGAAAACATATCTAAAAGGTGACAACATTCATAAGCAGAAAACATTGCATTATCCATTCATATGAAGATCTATTCATAATTCATCATTAGAATCACAATAATGTAAAATAGGAAAAGATAAATGGAAGCAGGAGTTCATATCAATCCACCTCAGATCATATTAAATCCGCAGAACCAATCGCAGATCAAAACAGACCATGATCTAGTATCACTCTGTATAATATCACATTTGGTAGTCATTCTACGTGTCTATCTCTTACATGCATAATTCTTCTATTTATAGGCTTGCGCCTTTACATTCAAGGTCCACTTCTAACTAAATTCTAACAAACTTCTAACTAACTTAACCACTAAGGATTGATATTCTAAAGAAATGGTCAAGAAGTACAAAAAGTGACATGAAAATATCAAAATTGGACTATTTTCCACCTATCAGGCTATCTTGGACTTGTGCAGTGCGACATGAGTATGCGCATCATCCTATATGCCGTACAACTCACTTACCTCCAACCCCTTTCCAAAAGGACCCCAACACAGTCTTGTGGCTCGTCCTTGAGCCACGTCAGATGGACATGGTGTAATCCTTGGTCTTCATCTTGAAGTGGTCGTATTGGCGAGAAATTTCAGTGACCTGCACTCTGAATTTCTCAGCAACATCCTGACACATAAGCCAATCCTGCTTCAATGAGTTCTCCACCATCTTTGCATTGATTTCCTTCTTACCGTCCTGTACAACTTGCAGCACAACAACAACTTTTGCTGACAGTTGGGCTCCAATCTATTATAAATCATCAAGCTTGTTGTTGCATTTTTGATGTCATTCTTGAGCTTTGACCACCAGCTGCTGCAGCTCCTTTAACTTGACGGATCGCATGATTGAAACAATGGATGACATGGTCTGCAGCAATTTATTTTTTGTGGCCAACTGGTTCTCAGCTTCTTGCAATTATGTTGTAAGTTGTTGTAGATGCTCATCGTTAACAATATTACCCCAAAAATATGTCATTACCTCGGTGATCTTCTTAACATCTTGCTCTAGTTCATCAAACTGTGCTGCAATATCTTTAATGGAAGTCTTTCACTCCACAACCTGCTTTGGTGGTGTATCTAGGTATACCATAGCATTTAGTAGGTTCTTGTCCATTTGGAGCTGCATAATGACTTCTCCAAGTCACTTGGCCTTAGCGACTGCATTCAGTTCTATTGTGGTTTTGTGGATGTGTTGACAGGCTGCATCAACGGCCTCTTCGACCTTGCCTCTACTAGAAAACAACTATTCCTTTTTAGTAACAAGGAATTTGGTTTCCTTTTTCAATACAGTAATCTCCGTAGTATCTTTCCTCATCAGTTCGTCCCGCGTCGTCTTCAAGGCTTCAATATCCTGTGCTCTTTCTGCTGTGAGCTGCTCCTTTCCCTATTTTGGCCCCTCTACTTCCTTCCCAATCTTCTCATCTCTGTCCTTCGATTATAGGTACCAGTTTTTGAGCTCCTTCTACCTATCATCCAACACATGGCTGGAGACCCACTGTATGTGTAGTAGAGTCTGGGTCGAAAGTTTGTTGATATCCAAGGCAATACTTTGCAGCTGGTGCAATGAGGAAGTCACATCTGCATTTCCTGCATCGATTACAGTCGGGGGAAGCTGTATGTTCCTATCCCATGAATCGGTGCTAATCAATGGGAATTATTACACAATAGCACTCTCTGGTGCTCTCTTCAAAAAAGAATTATAAAAAGAAACCAAATTGTTTCTTACCTCACGAAAGCCTTCCTGGGTAGATCGACGCATTGTAGTCATTGTTGTATCAGATGAATATGTGATGACCTTAATAAGCCGCTGCAATTGGGCCTCAAGCAATGATCTAGTACTACTTTCGGCATCCTACTCCATTCTGTGGTTCGTTTTGATCTCGTCGAGGATGCGCTGTGCATCCAGATTTGTATCGGTCGATGACTCTCCATAAGACTCATGAACTCTCTGTTCTTGGCACATAGGCTCTTCAGAGGCATCTACAGGTGGCCCCTCTGATACTTCATCTGCACTGACTGAGTCACACCATTCTGCAAGCCAATATTGAACCATTGCTTCCAAATATTCATCCGTCACCTTATAGGATATGGGTAGCCATTGCTTATCAGTGTCGCGGTGTGCCTGGATCTAAATAGTGTGCGATTCAATGGCGATACGCATAATCCACTGATATTTCACTTCTTATGCATTTTATAACCTTGGGATTTTGACTGCTGCTGCTTGCAATGCCTCCCAATAGACCCAAAATTGGATCACATAATCTGTTTTCCGACTGGCCTCCTCCACCCACCACAAGTTTTGATATCGTGCGCCCTTGCACACCTTGGCAGCTTCGACCGTAATTCCTTGGTAATCCTTTGGCTCCATCCAAGCCACTAACGTGATCAATATTAGTAGACAACTATAAGAAAAAACACACTCTCCAGACTAAACTGTGGCCACGTCCTCTACCCTCTAATTCCACAAAAAGAGGGACTAGTTCATGTGGATTCCCTTGGCGCATTTCTACGCACATGCAATAACTCCTAAAGTGCACTAAATAGGGCGATTCTTTCAGACAATCTTACTTGCCAGTATTCATGCAAAAATACGCACCATTCTGTTATTGATGTTGTCGATGCGATAGGCTCTGCCATTGTGTTGAAAATCATACCGCTCATTCAACCAAGCCACCAAATGCTTATCATTATCTCATCCTTTGAAATACTACGATGGGTCTTCTCCATTCTATGGCAATCCCATAATTTCATAAATAAATCCACCGTGAGAGTGATTGGTGTGTTAAAACACAACATTCCTCCATGAAAAAATTTCAAAATTTGTTTGACACATGCATTTGCTTCATTCAACCACCCAAAATGTGGCATGTTGAAAAGCCCCAATAACCCAGAATTGTTCAGTCCTTCCCCCATGGCTGCGGAGTACATAGGATGGGTGCTTCTGTGACCGCAGGAAATGACTCATAGGGTTCATATTCTATGTCCTTCCACACTAACAAATCATGGTCCTCATACTTCATCTTTATCAATGCAAGGATAATGTCGATGGTGTAGTTCATCCCTTCCGGAAATGACGGTAGTTTGGGATGATACTTCTGATTTTTTGTTAGATGTCGAGGTTTCGCACCAAGGTGGGTCAGAGTAATGTACCCTGGAATATCCTTCACAGAGATCTTTGTGAGAACCATCGAATTGACTGCTCCCAAGATAGAGGGACCCATCTGGGTAGTTCCTTCCCCTTGCGCTCTGATGGAAGTTCTCGTCTGTCTCTTTCGTGGTGGTGTTGAGCTTGGCTTCTTGTCCTTCCGCTTCCCCCACAGAATCAATGATGATCCGAATGGTATGCTCATTATTTCTTCAACAATGGCAATTGGTCAAACTAGGGAATAGTTCTCACTCAATACTTCAATTGTTATGGGGGTGCTCAGCATGCCAGACCAATATACCTCCCTAACGCACACCCTCTACTTCACTCTATAATTCACACACTGTTCTCAACAAAACTCAGATTCAAACACTCTCTGTAACTCAACTCAACAAAGCTCAAATGGTGCTTTTGACCTGCGTTGAGGACCTTATTATATCATGATGCCAATCCATCAGTCATCATTACTAAATCATCCATGGACATCATGACTAAATCCTTCATTAAACACCTAAATCTACCGTCGATTCTGCCAATCCAATGGTCGGATTGTCCATAAATGCACATCGTTTTAACAAGCGTTGGAGGTTAAATGTTTTCATTTATTATTGATTTGAATCTATCACAGCCCTTCGAATACCGTATTTTGGCTAATGAATCTACGCAACTAACTCCTATGCTTATGCAGCTACTCCCTCATGGTGCACCCTTCTCTCCTTTATCTACTCTACTTTGTTTTTTTTCTTTTTTAGTGCACAGTGCTTTAGGCATTGCATGGTCCTTCCCTCGACCAAGTCGGCTTCAAGAAGTTTCCATTCATGATATTTGGTAGTACCATGCCATCTATGTGGAAATTGAACCCAATGATAGAACAATTTTACTCACAACAATTATAAATTGTACATGCAAAATCACTGACAAAAGAGACTGAATATGGAGCTGAACACTAAATTGTATTGAATAAGTGTACAATAGCCAACCCTGTAATAACATAGGATTC
>LPNX010569413.1:759226-835325 GCA_001517045.1 Pseudotsuga menziesii | reverse complement strand
AAACCACATGGGAAAATCCTCCCTTAAACATGGACTGTAAAACAAAATTTGGAAATCTTGTCTTCACTCATGCTTCACAGCATGATCAGAAATCCCCAGGAGTGATTTGAGATTTCTGAAGGTCTTCTCACAAAATGCTTTGGTGAACATATCAACTACTTGTTCTGAAGATGAACAGAAGAGTAGGTGAATGGTGCCATCATGCACAAGCTCTCTGATGTAGTGCATATGGATCTCAATGTGTTTGGTTCTCTGATTCTGAACTGGATCATTGTAGATTCAAATGGTACTCTGGTTATCACAGTATATGGTAGTTGAGTACTCTGATTCGAAGCCACACTCTCCAAGTAAACCCTGCAACCATAAACATTGAGTTGCTGCATTAACAACTCCTCTGTACTTTGCTTCTGTAGATGAGAGTGCAATGGCACTCTGTTTCTTGCTTGACCAGCTGATTGGCCCTTCTGCAAGCATGAACACATATCCTGATGTGGAATTTCTATATGTGCTATCACCTGCCCAATCACTGTCAGTAAATCCAATCAAATCAAGATCAGAATTAGCTTTATATAAGATCCCATGTGTCCTTGTTCCTTGAACAAAGTTAAGGATCCTTTTGGCTGCTTTCCAATGGATCTCATGAGGCTGATCCATGTATCTAGAAGCCACACTTAATGCATAAGAAATATCAGGTCTAGTATGTGTAATATACAACAAAAATCCAATCAATTTCCTATACAGTGTATTGTTTACCATAGGTGAATAATCAGCTTCTTCAAGCTTTACTCCTGAAAGGAAAGGAGTCTTGCATGGCTTGCAATCCTTCATTTTGAATTTTTTCAGCAAATCCAAGGCATATTTGGACTGGTGCACCTTTATTCCATCTTTGTTTTGAGCAATATCAAGCCCCAAGAATTGGCTTAAGAGCCCCAAATCTGTCATGGAGAAGGCTTGGTTCATTGCACCCTTTAAGGAAGCAATCTCATCCTTTGAGCTTCCTGTAATGAGGAGGACATCAACATATAACACAATGATAATTAATGAACCATTAATTAACTTCAAATATACATTTGGATCTGATTTGCACTAAACAAAATTCAGTGATAGCAAGAAGCTATCAATCTTGGCATACCAAGCCCTGGGGGCTTGCTTTAGCCCATACAATGACTTTCTCAACCTGCACACAAGAGAAGGGTTAGTATCAAATCCTTTATGCTGCTGCATATATATCTCTTCAGTGATATCTCCATTCAGGAAGGCGCATTTTACATCCATGTGATGTACCTTCCATCGCTTTGAGGCTGCAATGGCTAAGGCTAGCCTGATGGAGTCCATCTTTGCCACTGGTGCAAAGGTCTCATTGTAATCTATGCCATGAAAATGTGAGTAGCCCTTGGCTACCAATCTGGCCTTTTACTTTAGAGGTGAACCATCAGCAGCAAATTTGGTCTTATACACCCACTTACACTGAACTAGCTTCCTCCCTGGGGGAAGATCCACTAGCTCCCAAGTGTTGCTCTTCTGGAGTGAGCTGAACTCTTCCTTCATGGCTGTTTTCCATATTGGATCTCCTTCTACATATTCATATATCTGAGGATCTGATTCCACCATTAGATAGAATTTTTCAGCAAACATAGGATCCTTCATGCACAGACCACTCTCAAATTGAGATCTAGTCCTCCTTGGGTCATTGTGATCCGCTGCTAGCTCTCTTGCTGCATGTAGTGTCTTGGAAGCCCATTTTGGCCTTGTAGGGATGTTAGGGTCTGCAATAAACTCATTACTATCAGACATATCAGAATCAGCATGTTCAAAAAACTCTTCACTTACTTTCAGAGGTTCAGGTGGTGAAGAGGTTTCTCCAACTTCCACTGCTGCAAGGGGTTCTTCTTGAAACTGAACACACCTTTCAATGAAGGATTTGTTTGTGCTCAAATTTATCAGCTTGTACCCTTTTGAATATTCAAAGTACCCAACAAATAGGCACTCTTGGCTTTGGGGCTGCAAAGCCTTTCTCTTTTCTGTTGGAATTCTAGCCCAAGCCCTTGAGCCAAAAATCCTGAAATGGGTCACATATGGCTTGTGCCCACTCCATGCTTCGAAAGGAGTCATACCATCAAGATTTTTATGAGGCGCCCTATTCTAGATATAGGCTACACAGTTGATAGCTTCAGCCCAGTACTTTGGTGGCAAAGTTTTGGCCTCCATCATGCATGTTGCCATCTCCTTCAGTGATCTGTTCTTCCTCTCAGCAACACCATTCTGCTGTGGTGTGTAAGGGATAGAATGCTGCATATGAATACCTACATATGCACAATAATTAATAAACTCAGACTTGACATACTCACCACCATTTTCAGATCTGAGGACCTTGAGTTTCCTCCCAGACTGGTTTTCAACCAAAGCCTTAAAGACTTTGAAGAGGCCAAAAACTTCAGACTTGTGTTTCAGGAAGTAAACCCAGCAATACCTGGAAAAGTCATCTATGAAACTCAATGCATATTTGGCCTGAATCATGGACATATGAGGGAATGGGCTAGAAACATCATTGTGGATCAGTTCGAGGGGTGCAGAGGTTCTTTCATGACTAGCTCTCTCAAATTTATGCTCTGGGTGTTTTCCTAGGATACAACCTTGGCAGACTCCTTTGGAAAATTTTATCTTGGGAAACCCTATGACCATCTCTTTTTCACTAAGATCAGAAAAATACTTGTAATTTAGGTGGCCAAATATTTCATGCCAAATCTTGCTTGCCTCATTAACATGAATCAGAAGAGCAGAGGGGTTTGAGTAGGGTAGGAAGTGTGAGAACATGTATACCTTTTGAGCATGATTTGCAACTCCTTTTGCAATGAATTTACCACTTGAGATCTCTGTGATCTCAACTTCATCAGGGGAGAATATGACCTTCTTTGGAGACCCAGTGTGAGTCATCTGGTACACTGATAAGAGGTTGGAGGCAAGACCAGGCACATACAACACATTGCTGAACTGACCATGATCAAGATCAATCCTCCCTTTGCCCAAACTTTCAGTGAGAGAGTCATCTCCCAGTACTATAGGTGGTCCTTTTGACATTTCAAGTGAGGGGAATGCCTCCTTGGTCGAAACCATGTGTCTTGAAGCTTCAGAATCAATGATAAAACTGGGTGAGCTTGATATGCTAGCAACCAATGCATGAACTCTCTCTTTGTCATCTGAACTTGATCCTCCTTCTCTCTTCTTTGAGCTGTCTGGGAGGGAGATTCCATTCTTCTCCAGGATTTGGGTCAGCATGTCTATTTTCTTCTTCATACAAGAGCTTTCAGTGTGATTGCCCTTATTTCAGTATGCGCACTTTCTCATTTCTCCTTTGTTTTTCTTCTTCTGGTAGTTCTTCTTGGAACCTTGTGGCTCCTCTAGAGACTTGTTCTTGTCTCTCTTTTGCTCAGGTGGCTTTTTAGCTTTCTTTTTGCTTTTTGAATCCACCTTTGAATCTCCAGCAACCAGAGCTTGGTCTTTGGATGGTTTGATGGTGCCCATCATCATCAGCTTGTCCTGTTCTTGTGTGAGAGATTTCATGAAATATGCAAGGCTAAGCGTCTTCCAGGTTCGAGCTGTCAACTTTGTGGCATAGAAGGTTGAAACAAACACTGAATAGTTAGGGCCAAGCTTTGAGAGTATGGCCAAGACCAGCTTATCATCCTTCTTTTCGATCCCACGTTGTTTTAGCTGCAAAACAAGTGCTTTGAACTTGGAGAAATAGAGTTGTAGTGATTCAAAGCTATTTGGACTCAGGGAGATTAGTTCATTTTCGATTTGATTTCCCCTCATCTCATCTGTCTTTCCAAAAATATCAGTAAGCTTCTCCCATACTTCATTCGGTGATGTCAATCCATTAAGATGGAAAAGGAGGTCTCTGGAAATGCTCAGACACAAGAGACCATAGGCCTCATCCCTCCTGTTGTGCCATTTTATCTTCTCTGCAGCTGCATTGGGCTCTGCTTCTGTTTCCATAGTCACTCTGTAGAGGCCTTTTTCTCTCAACAGTATCTCCATCTCTGCTTTCCATTCAAAGAAGTTGAAGGGAGTCAAGATGATCTTCTGAGATTGATCCATAGCTCAGAAATTGTCCCGGCAGTCTGTAGAATGCTCCCAGTCAATGATGTCAAACTTGCAAAACAAATTGGAAGGAGAGAAATCGATCTACAAAGGATTTGATACCATGTGGAAATTTAACCCAGTGATAGAACAATTTTACTCACAACAATTATCAATTGTACATGCAAAATCATTGACAAAAGAGACTGAATATGGAGCTAAACACTAAACTGTATTGAATAAGTGTACAATAGCCAACCCTATAATAACATAGGCTGATGCATTAAATAATTACATAAGGGATTCGAATGCATGAGGAGGAAATTCGAATCTAGTCAAAAGCAGGCTTACCAAAATTAAGCAAATCCCCCATAGGTGCATAAAGTAGTTTCCAAATCAGTCATGGAGCTCACGAATTGGAAAAAGCACTTAGGCAAGCTAAAGAGTGATAAAATGACAACTGATACATGATTTTCATAGGAGAAAAGAGTGGAGGATGTGGAGGACAAAAAACTAGTTAACCTCACCTCTTCAAACTTTCCCAATTGCCTTAAAGCACTGAAAAAGTAGAAGGGCGCCTAGGAGGCCAGGAATAAAGAAGAATTGATTCCTTGAGGTTTCCCAAGCACTACATGAGTCAAAATAGGCAATTTTGACCACTATGGATAGGCAAATGACAACTTGCATAAGGTGGAATCATGAAACTAGGAAAATAAGACAAAAATGATTAATTTAATGTCTAAGGTAGCTAACTATGGGTTGATTATTCTAACAATCTAACTGTTGTAATTGAATTGCACCTACAGAGGTAACATACCTGACAAGATATGGGCAAGAGCTAGTGCATTTATAGCTTACCCGGATGCTTCAAGAACTTGCTGTCGTATAGCAGCACCAAATCCCCTTGCTTAAATTGTTTGTTCTTTATGTGGCGATCATGCCACGCCTTCTACTGGTCTTTCTCAATGCACTGGTGGAAACCCATAATGAAATGGTATTCATCAAGTTGTATCAGTTGTGCTACGCTCTCCTCTGCACATCATTGTCCTCTATTATGGTCGTAGCAGCAATGCATAGATTGGGAACATTGTATTCCATAGGCATAACTGCCTCTTTCCCATATACCAATTTGAACGGTGTTTTCCCCATCATTCTCTTGCATGTAGTGTGATAGCCCCATAGCACTACAGGAATATTCAGATCCTAGTCATCTCGATTAGTGTTAATTACCTTGGTAAGTGTGTGCTCCAATATTTTGTTGAATGCCTCCACAGTTCCATTCTCCTGCAGATGGTATGGTGTACTTTTCTTGTGCTGAAACTGCAATTCTTCTGTCAGTGCTCTTACTTTGTGGTTCATAAAATTACTACCCTGATCACTCATCAATATTCTCGAGCACCCGAACCGCATCACAATATTATCGAATATAAATCTAGTTGCTGTCACAGCAGTACAATCCACAACTGGTGCAACCTCTTCCCATGTCATCAGATAGTCCATCGCAGTGAGTATGTAGCACGCACCATTTCTTTTCCCAGGTGGATTGATCGGACCCACAAAGTCTACCATCTATTTATCAAAAGGTTGCAAAGTTACTAGGGGTACGAGTGACATCTCATCCTGCTGTGATGGTTTTCCAATGCATTCACAGACATCAGATCTCTGCGCATAACCTGCGGCATCATTATGAAGAGTGGGCCACCAAAGCCCTGCGCGAAACACCTTCTGCGTGGTAGCCCGTCCTCCATTGTGTCCCCTAGGTATTTCGGCATGCTCTTCTTCCAAAATATTCTCTTGTTCATGAGTCAGGACACATCACCAGAAAATTTCATCAAGTCTTATCTTATACAAGTGTCCAACAATCAACTGAAAATCAGAAGCTTTAACCACGAACTGCTTCTTTTGACCTTTGGAAATTTATTCTGGTGTGATTCCCATTGCTAAGAACTGGATTATTGGAGCATAATGGTCATATTTCATGTTAACTCAAAATAAATACACATTAGGAAGTCCATCTTTAATGTTAGTAGGTTCCTCACCCGTCTCAATTCTAGACAAATGATCAGGGTCGACATTTAAGCAACCCGGCTTCACGATGGTCTCGAAATCAAATTCCTAAAGGAGGAGTAGCCATATGCATATCTTCCCCTCCAACATAGGCTTATTTACCAGATAATTCAAATCCAAATGGTCAGTAAACATCTTGAAGTGACCTCCTAGAATATAATTCCTGAATTTCTACAGTGCATAAATCATCACTAGCCCCTTGCGCTCTATGGTTGTAAAATTATTCTCTATGAATGATAACTTCTAACTCGCAAAAGAAATAGGGTTATCCAAGTTTCCATCACCTGGCTGCGTGAGCACTACTCCTAGCACAACAAAAGATACATCAGCATGAACGTGGAACTCCTTCTTCCAATCTGGGAATACAAGTATTGGTGCCAAAGCCATCTTGGCCTTCAGCGTGTCGAAGCTACTTTAACACTCTAAAATCCACCCAAATATCACATCTTTATTCAATAATTTATCCATAGGGGTAGTGATTGCAGCGTAGCCTCTACTAAATTTGTGATATTATCCCATGTGCCTCAATGTTTCCCAAATCATATTTACATTGGTCGGTGGGGGAAAACTCAAGATGAGAGCTATCTTTGTAGGGTCAACCAGTAACCCGGAATGGGGCACAGAAAATGCACTTTTTGGAGTTCAGCGCGATTTGGTGTTGTCGACACCTTTCCAGCATCAGTCAAACGTTGGCCAAATGATCCTTGATTAGACCGTACACTATCCAATCATCCATGTACACCTGTAAGAGATTTTAAATGAAATCCTTGAAAGCAACAACGATGACCCGAGAGAATACCGCAGGGGCATTCTTCAACCAAAAAGGCATTGCTGTATATTGAAAACTTCCCCAGTCAGTGACAAATGTTGTTTTATGTCGATCCTCCTTGGCTATTATGATCTTGTGATAACCCAAAAACCCATGTATAAAGGAGTACATTTCTTGACCACCTACTCCTTCAAGTACCTCATCAGTGAATGGTGTTGGAAACGGGTCATGCATAAAAGCATCGTTTAGTTTCCTGAGGTCGACATAGATTTTAACTTCACCAGTTTTCTTGTCTTGGACCACCATAGGACTGATCCATTATGGATCTTCGATAGGTTTGATGATTCCAGCATCAAAAATACTATCAAGCTCCGCTTTGAATCTGTCTTTGTATCATGGATTTAGATGATATGGTCTCTGTTGCACTGGTTTGGCATTTGGCTTTAGTGGGATTTTCATTTCCCGTAGATTGCCCAACATCCCTTTCATCTCTGAGAATTTTTTTGGAAACAGATCTTGAAACTCATGCAAGAGATCCACGATCTTGTCCATGGTATCCTCATCCTAGTAGTCCCTAACATTTGTGAACTTCGGATTCTCGTCCGTCGCAATGTTAAATTTATTAATCTTCAGCAGCTGAGTCATGGGATTAGTCGGCACATCCAGTGCTGTGACATCTCAACTCCCTTTAGTCTCTGGAATATTAATATTTGGAAACTCATCATGATCCTCCAGCTCACCATACATGTTATAGAATTCAATCATCGATTTCATTTGGCAATGTGCATGTGGAGCCACATGATATGCGACTGGTACAACTTGTAAGACTACATTCTGAATGATCTGAAGTGCATTATGGACATAAGGATTGGTGTTTGAGAAACTAAAAGTGTGGGTGAAACAAGCCATCAACTCCTCCCAGGTATTTATTTCTCTGCACAGCTCTGTAGATACGTACCAGGACCTTGACATTTCATCCAAGGTATGAATAAAGGCATGGACCCATTCATCCTTTGGTCATGCTGCCCATAGTGTTTGACACTATGCCAAATGGCTGTTAGGGTCATTCTGTGCATCATAGTTCCCAGTGTGGCACACCTATATGGTACCAAAATGGACTGTCATCGGCTGGAGACACTACGTCCATTCAAAAATCGTTTTCTTATGAGCTGCCCACCAACGAGATAGAGTAGCCGTCAGTGCTTCCTCCAGTGCCAACAGTTGCTATGGAACTGAGAATCTCTCTTCAAATACTATTAAGAATGAAGAAAAATCTTGTAACCCTTCATATATACTAGAAATTCAACAATTTCAGTTGCAACATGATGTAGGGATTGTGTAATTAGACCACACTTTCTAAAAGATACCTCATGGATACAGTTTTGCCAATTCTCGAGTGCATCATCAGAATCAGAGGATGCAGAGCTAGCATTGCACCAACCAAGCTCTCCCTCAGTATTCAGGTGGATATAGTCTTTAGAGATGTTGTAAGCATGATCCCACCCCTTGACAACTTCATCATTCACAGGTTCAATGTATCTCCGTCCCTCGTTTGGATCCATGGGTGCGATGAATCAAATGTACTGATTTTTGAATGTCATCATTTGCTTCTTAAAATTAATCATGGCCATACTGTCATTATCCAATCCAATCCCCATAAATGCGGGCTAGGAGCCTTCCCCATTAACGACTTCAATGACATCAAATTCGGTGTGTGTTCTCATACCTTCAACATCGAAAACCAAGTTTTTTACCTGTCTTATTGGTTGCACCTTAGCTTGTTTCGCCAATCACAGCTGCACAGGGGACCAAACCAATGTTGGGATCCCCATTTTCTACCAGGTTTGCTTAGTTAGGATGTTCACATTCGATCCCAGGTCCAGGATGACTGATTTGACTTCATAGTCCCCAATCAGAATATTCATACGCATCTCTTTACTTGTATTTTTCTTCTGCAAGGAGTTCATTGCAGAGTCCTTCAGCTCCTTGCTTGGATGGTAAAACAAACTCTCAAGCTCAACAAGAGCCTTGGGATCTTGTGCCAGTGCTAAGCATTTCTCAAAGAACTGCTGCAAGGTATGATTTTGCTACGATGGTCTTGCTTCTAAGGATAAATCAAAGGCATATGGAATTTCATAGATAGGAGACTTACCAAGATTTCATTCGATCACATCCCTTGTTTCAAAAAATGTCTCTTTCTTAGTCACGGTATATAACATCGCTTTATTCTTCCCAGCTAATTTAACTTGCGGCTGGGTTCCATCATCTCCCATCATTGCACCTCCATGAGTGGCAATGGCGACATCGACATCCTGCGTTTTGGGCTCTACTGAAATTGTCACAAATGTCGGACCTTGAGACTGGTTCATCAACGCAGTCTGAGTCAGTGGTGGAGTCTGGTTTACTGGTGGGTTCATCTGCTGATTCATATTCTAATTCTCGAGCAGAACTTGATTCTGGTCCTGACTCTGTAGCTAGTTCTAGGATGGAAACTAATTCTGAGTCTGCAACTGGGCTTGATTTTGCAATGGCGAAACGTTCCCGCTTTGCCATCTTGTGATTAATTGTTAGAAGTTCTCCACGGTATTATCAATTGTTGTAAATTACGTACATGAGCACTATAGGTGCGGGCAGTCTCTTTGATAATGCCTGAATACTCCACAATTATAACATTGGATAGGTGCGCGACCTCTTCCCCCTCCTCGTCCAAAGCCTCCTCCTTTTCCTTGTGTTACACCCAAATCCTGTCACCAGTATGTGATAAGATCTATAACATCTTTATTTGGCCTCAAATCCCAAACTTGAAGTCAAACAATGCTCTATATGTTGATCCTAACATACAAAACTCCAGCACTGCTCTTACCCTTAAGCATATAAGAGGTACCTTATGTAGCACCGCCCAAGTTATGTCGAAACCAGGTGGTGCCACTTCCTTTCTCCTTTGTTTCTGGTGCGGTTCTCACCTTGCACCGCTCTATCATAAGGGAATATAAGCAGTGCCCTCGGTTAAAAGTGAAAAAAGGAGGTTTCACGAAGCTTCTAAAACAAAAGCCTCATGTCTAGCCTTTTCCCTACTCACTTGGGTCAGTTAAGCTTGAGATCCTTGCTTTGAGGATCTCATGGCCACCTCACCCACCTATTTCTCAACCATTCCTATCCCTTTGAGCCCTATAAAACCAAGCTCATACTCCATGGTTGGGGGGATAAAAAAGGAGTAAATTTATGCTACTGAATTAGCATCATGGCCTAATCCATTAGAGAGCATACAGGAGCAAGTTGGAGCTATTGGGGATGAGATGTTAGTCTTGTGAAGGAGTGCATCGACACTAAGGACAAATAGTTGTGAGCTCTTTCATTCATCTATTAATGCAAAGTTGATTTCCTTCCCATATATCTGTTGTGTTATAATCTCACATATGTATTATTAGATTCCTTAGTCACTAATATGGATCTATGGATAGTTTTTTGGTATCTTTGATGTTGTTGTATGTTTGATGTGCTTTTGCAAGTCTGCAGGTCTTCCATCAGAGATTTTATTCCAGGCATCTATAGCTTCTAGAGAAAGTGTTCAACCTAGTTGTTACTCATTTGTTCTGGATCTGAACTATTCATACTAGAGGAACAACTTCTATCCACAGAAGGTGCTATATTCATGATAACAAATTTGGTGACTCCGTTGGGGAACATAAGCTTCAGTTTATTTGATCTTCCTCAGTTTCTGAACACTTGTCTGAATCCAATCTCTAGCTTTCAATCTTTTCAGTGAGATCTACATCTGATTTAGTGAATTTTTGGTTTGAAATCTTCAGATCTCTTCAAATTTGAGACACCTTGACTTTATATGCTCTGTATTATTGTTGATTCATCAGTTTTTATATTATTTTTGCAATTTTTAACTTGATTTTTTCACTCTCCTTGTGTTCTTGGTTTTATAGGGAACTGTGCATATGCTTTGGGAAATAAGCGGTGCCATCGCCTGCACTTAGTTAGCCATAGGCGGTGCCACCACCTGATTTCAGTGAGAAAGAAGCGGTGCTGCTTCAAAAACCGCTTTGTCAGTAAACCCTTTGGCGCGGTGCCAGGTAGGTTTTCTACACCTTCGGTTTTTTCAAAAAAATTTAAAGAAATTTGTGATTTTTGGATTTTGTGTGTTTAGTTGGCATTGTGTAGTCCTGTTTGCAAAAACTTGAGTCTGAAATCTGCAATTTATTGTGTGGTAAATGCTTGTTTGTTAAAATAAAAAAGCTAGATTAGGATCATCATTATTACTTCTTGTAAGTTTGGTTATTATGAAAGGATTTTTTGGAAGCTTTAGACCAGATTATATCTCTTCCTGCTATTGGATAATACTGAAAAGAAATACTCTTTGATCATTTTTCTTGTCTCTATTTTTCATTAAGTGTGCGAAATACTTCTTTTTGCTCTAAAAAAAGAATTTTTTTTGTTGAGATTAGGTCATTGTTTTTATTGAGCTTAAGTCACTAGACCTCTGATTAGCCTCACAAGATTTCATGATTCCTTTGTTCTTTTGTCTCGTTTGCATTATTATCTCATCAAAACAAAAATATTAATAGTTTAAGTTAGATCTTTCCTTGTTTTAGAGAAAATTTGAAAAAATCGGTTGCATATGCATATTTGAATGATGTTTGTCTTTATTCTTCTTTGAAAAGAGATCTTACCCTATCTGTTTGCTTTCAAAAGATTTGATTTGAAAAAGTGTTGTTTATTGTATGCTCGGAAAAAAGATTTTTTATATAGTTGTTTGGGGAACTTTTGGTTTCAAAGAAAAATTGAAAATAAAACACTCTCTCTCCTTCCCGTAATTAGGCATACTCTGAATGGTAAAGTGAATGAACTTGCATTTCATATTTGCATGGTTTTACTTTTCTGTCAAAACCTCATGCATTCACCTAAGTGTCCACTTTAAAATTAACAGTAGCTTTAGGCCTAAAAATTGTATAGAAATTTGAGTGATAGGTTAGAGACGTGTTTGGGCGTTGTTAAACATAGGAGCTATTGTTATTTGTCCGCACTACAACCCGAGACTGGCACGGTTCTTCCACATACCATTGGTATATCGAATGGCCTTTCACGTACCCTTGAGGTATACAGAAAGGCACTTCCACGTACCTTGATTATATCAGGAGACCCCACTAGGATACCTTATCTATCTGAGAAAAACCCTTTGGTCGTCTTGTGTGGAGCAATACACCAAAAAAAACATTTGGGGAGATTACTACACATGTACCTTTGTGGTATACCACGATTTGCACCTACTTGATAATCTCAGTGACAGACCGACTATTTAAGCTCACCTTGTCATTTTAATCTTCTTGTTGGCTTGTAGCTTGAGTACGCGAAAGTTTTTTGGCGTGTTTTTTCTTAGCTCTGAAACCCTAGGTTAGGTTAGTGACTATGCAATCTGGCTGATTTTCATTTGAGACATTTCAAAAGAACACAGGGCTTGCCACCTAAATTTCCTCCTGTCACAAGAGAAGGTCCAATGGAAGCCACTTACCAAGGAGCTACAACTACTTCCCATGTGGAAAAGAACCTGGTTGTATAAAGTGGAGACCAATTCATTTCTTACGTTACTCCCTTGGTCCAACAACCTCCTGTGGGTGACACTTCTTTCCATGGTCTTGTGGAAGGTCGTGTTGATAGTCTTGCTCATCCAAACTATGGTCCTGATGCTCCATTTTGGGGAAATTCTATGGGATAGGCCATTGCCTCATTTGAGGTAAATAAGCCCTCTCATGAATAATCTTCACCAAGTGAAGAAGAGTATAGACACATTCAAGCATCTGATCACCATGGACATGATTTTAAGGAGAGAATGCAATGATTAGATACAATCTTAGCAACCTCATGCCTCACAAAGAACCTATTTCAGATATTCTTCCCCTAAATATGGATCCTTGGCTAGTTTGATATCGTTCACCGGCTGATTCTATGAGACCTATTGATCCTATTGAGCCTTCACACCACCCAGATCAAACTTTTGACCCTACAGTTGCTAATGTTAGGTGTGTTTCTAGTCCTCCCATGTATTTTATGGCTGGGGGCAACCTTCAATTCCAGTTGTACCAATACCTTTGAATGCTAGGGGGAAACCCTCGACACAACCTACGTTACCATATAGTCGAGTTGTTACTCATAATAGATAGACCTCTACTACAGGCCCATCCACAGTTTATGTTCCTCCTACCAATATGAATATAGTTAACCCTCCATTGAGTTTAGGCCAGCCTTTAGGGGCACAACCTGTAATTAATAAATCTTCCTAGGGGTATGGTTATCCAGCACATAAAGTACCTATAGGAAATATGAATTATCAACCTACCCCTACAAGCATGTCTTACACTAGAATTCCATATCCTGACAATACTTTTACTCCATGGAGGAAACCCAACTGGTCCTACATGCAGGAATTGAGAAGAATACCTATTCATACTACTGGAGGTGTTGGAGGGCCGCCTTATGAAGGTCCTCCCCCTGGTGGGCCTGGTGGTCCCAGAGGTGCAAGAGGGCCACCTTATGGAGGTCCTCCTCCTGGGGGGGCTGGTGGTCCTGGAGGTCCTAGAGGTCATGGAGGGATTGGTGGTCCTCCTCCTGGTGGGCCCCGAGGTCCTGGTGGTCCTAGGGTGTCTGTTAATCCCCCCCCTCCCTATTGGTCCTGGAGGTCCAGGTGGTCTAGGTGGTCCTAGTGGTCCTGGTGGTCCTGATGGACCTGGAGGTCCTGGTGGTCCTCCTTCTAATGGTCCTACTATCCTTGGTGGCTCTAGATACCCTAATCCTGGGGGTCCAACTTCAGGAGGTTCATCATCTCAAGAACCTGTGTATCAATCAACCTACAGTCTTACTGGTAGTTACATGTCTTATCAATAATACCAGTATGTTGAACTAAATCGTTAGTTACCTTTCCTAGAAACTTTGGACTTACCTGATTTTTCCAAGTTTATTAATGACCCCATCCAACACAATCCTTCATGCCCCTCTATTCCAGTCAAGTTACCATCGAACATTCCAAAATTTGATGGTAAGAAAGGAGATGATCCCAAGAATCATGTTATGAATTTCCATCTGTGGTGTTCATCAAACTCCTTGATGGATGACTCTATTTGATTGAGACTCTTCCAGTGCACTTTGACCACTACCGCCGCGAAGTGGTATATCAAATTTCCATGACATTTGTTTGTGGATTTTAGTGCTTTGGAAACTCTCTTCCTCACACACTTTCAGCAACCCATTCGTTATGAAATTGGTACAGAACTTTTGACCTCTCTACGTCAAAATAACTCCACGCATATATGAGATCATATTCATGAGTGGAGAAGGAAGAGAAGGCTTATTAAAGATCCTATCCTGGACCAACTCTTAGCTGATTGGTTTACAAAGTCTTTGTTGCCATCCATTTCCTGAGATGTGGCTATGGGGAGTGCTGCCATTGAAGAGCAGGCTATTAGTCGCGCTCAGTATCTAGACCTGGTGTATTCCCAGTCCAAAACTGTGTATGACCTTATTCCTCATGCTCCTTGTCCCGGCATGGACCCAATTAAGCCAGCTGTAGAAACTCCTATTGATGGGGTTATCAGTTCAATACAGCCTCCGTTAGCAGTAAAACCTTCCAAACAACCCAGTCCTTCTACCACTACTCCTTATAATCCTACGTTTTCTATCCAGGTGAATTATATTCAAATTAAAATATCATCCGGTAGTAAGAAAAAGGGAAAAGGAAAAAATAAGAAACTCAAAATCCAACAAGAAATTCCCAAGCCTACGGCCCTGGAGAATGACAATAAAGGAAAAAGGAAATCTAAATATCCTTTCCTATTGTGTGGTGGAAATCATTTCATTAAGGAATGTCCTTGTGATGATGAAATTAACAAATTTTTAAATAGTAACCCCACACCGAGAGTTCTCACTTACCCTTTTCCTTCTCAACAATAACTGATAGACCACATGTCTAACCAGGGAAGTTCTAGTCCTACAAAGGAAATTTGAATGATGTCGTTGGAAATTGTTAATCTCACAACTTGAATTCAGTCATATGACAAACCTGAGGAGAATAAAAATGAAAAACCTTTTCCAGAAAAAACTCCTTCTACTGGTTCTCCCGCATCCTCGTCTAATGGTCCCCTAACTATAGAGAAGCCTAATCTCAACATGATTTTGAGTCTGCCCAAAAGTACTCTTAGGAAGGTTGCTTTTAATCCTAATGCCCTAGCTGTACAGTTTTATAATATTGTTGAAGACCTAGCTCAGGAACCATATGCAATGTCTACCTTAGAAGTAATCCAAAGTTGTCCCACACAACGCAAAAAATTGTTAATTGCTTTAGGAGCCCTAGACCCAGATAACACAAATTTGATTCATTTCAACCAAGAGAACCACAAATCTAGATTACCTCACCAACTTTCTTTTCAGATCATAAAAAAAGTAGTTGGGAAAAAGGTCTTTAGGACTGTTCTAGATGAAGGTGCTTCAACCTCATATTTGTCTCTATCCTATTGGAAATCCATTGGCTCTCCTGAGCTTATGAAATCACCGACGAGCCTAAAAGCCTTTGATGGAAGAGGTTTCCAACCCCATGGTATCATGAAAACACTTTCAGTTGAACTAGGGGGAAAAAATATTTCCATTCAAGTGGAAGTCATGTACGCCCCATTAGACTACAATATTCTCTTAGGAAGAAATTGGTTTTATGCTATGACGGCTATTGCTTCGACGGTGTTTAGAAGTCTCCAGTTTCCACATTTGGGAAAGATTGTGAACATTGATCAACTTGATTTTTGTACGTCAGATGTTACTACCACTATGGTGAATAAAATCCCTTTGCTATACCATTCCCCTCCTCATTATCAGTTGATTGGGGTAGGAATGTTGAAAGACTCTGCTCTTATGGGCGTGTTCCCATAAGATCCTTCTAGTACAGAGACGACGACTGTCAATATGATCTCTTCATTTGGCTATGATCCCAAGGGTAGGCAAGTTGTTGAATCATCCTCCCTAAGCCCACATGAAGTAGTTTATGATGCCAGCCAATCTATTTTTGATGTCCATATAGATGATCTTCATCTTGTGGCTTTGGATCCTTACCACCTGCCCTACTGGTTAGAACCTTCTCTTCCTACTGTAGATTATCTCTCTCATACTTTTTCGTCAGATGAATCCATTATAGAGATTATGAGTATGAATGAACCAGTATGGGAGGATCATCATCACAAATCCTCATTCCTCCCCAATACCATTTTGGAAGATAATGATTTTGCATCTCTCTTGGGTACTAATATTATCGACATCCCGTAGACACCTGTCTTGTTGCAAAATTCTGAGTTTGAAGGAAATTCATGCGACATTACCAAAACGGCTCCAATCGACATATCGGTCAAGACTGGAAATATTGAACATGTTCATATAGGGAAGAACTATTCAACAGACGAAAATGAAGAGTATAGAGCACTTTTTAAATAATTTCAAGATATTTTTTCCTGGTCTTATGGAGAAATTCCTCGGATAGACCCATCTATTGTGATCCATGATATAAAAACCTATCCCACAACAAAACTGGTTAGGCAGAAATTGATACAAGTCAGTCCGCGAAAGGATGCGGCTATAAAAGCCGAAGTCGAGAAACTTTTGAAGGCAGGATTCATTTATCCTGTACCCCTGATGGAATGGGTATCGAATATCGTTCCTGTGAACAAAAAGTAGGGAACTATTCGAGTCTCCATCAATTTTCAAGACCTAAATAAAGCTTGTCCTAAGGACAACTTTTTGACTCCACACATCGATTAGATTATCGATAACTGTGCTGGAAGTGTCATATTCTCATTAATTGATGGCTTTTTCGGCTATAATCAGATTAATATATTTCTTGCCGATCATAAGATGAAATTTATATTCCCGTGGGGAACCTTTGCCTACAAGAAGTTACTCTTTGGTCTTAAGAACACTGGAGCCACATTCTAGCACGCTATTTCCTATGTGTTTCATAACAATAAAAACATCATGGAGTCGTACCTAGATGATCTCCCTACGCATTCATAGCAATGGAAAGATCATCCTCAACATATTAGAGAAATTTTCCTGAGATGTCGCCATTAAAAAATACGGATGAACCCACACAAAAGTGTTTTTTGCATTGAGATGGGACATCTCTTAGGATTTGTTGTTTCTAAAGATGGTATTCAGATTGATCCACTAAATATTGCTACAATACTCACCTTGTTTTCCCCAATCAATCTCCTTGAACTCCAAAGTTTGTAAGGGAAGGAAAAATTTCTTCGTTGTTTTGTTTGTAACTTTGCTAAGAAAATGCATGGTTATATGTGTCCCCTTAAGAAGGATACTCCATTCTTATGGGATGGCCAGGGATAGCGAGCGTTAGATAATATTAAGCACACTCTGACCCATTCACCCATGATACACCCCCCAGATTATTCAAAGGATTTTCTATTATATGTTGCTGCCTCTATTACTGCCATTGGAATGGTTTTAGCTCAAGAGGATCAAAATGGCCAAGAATAGGTGATATACTAGGCCACTAAGAATCTTATCAATTCTGAAACTCAATACTCATGTGTGGAGAAACTAGCACTGGCCATGGTCATTTTTTTCCAAATTTTTTTTCATTACATCTTGCTTTGCACCACCACCATACTCACAGACAAAAACCCTATGTACTACATCCTGACTCATCAGGTGCTATGCGGAAAATACTCTAGATGGATTGTTATCCTACAGGATTTTGACCTTGATTTTGCCAAATCTACTTCAAATAAATCATTGGTCTTTATGGAGCTGATGTGTTACCTTCCCTATGCTTTAATGGATTCTGACCCCAGTGATTCGTTCTCGGATGAATTTCTGTTCCTAATAAGCACGCGTGATCTGTGGTATGGATATTTAATCATTTATTTCCAGACATAGAGATTTCAGGCCACTCTATCTCATGACGATCATCGTCATATTTTTCACCACACAAAATATTATATTATCCTGAACAATACATTATATAGGCATGGCATAGACACCATTCTCCAACGATGCCTCACCCATGACGAGGCTGAATAGGTTCTCAATGACTACCACTCTGGAGAATGTGGTGGTCATCTCTCTGGGATGGTTATAGCCCAAAAAATCCTTTGCATTGGCTATTTATGGCCCTATACCTTTAAATATTGTCACGAGTATGTTAAGAAATGCCATCCTTGCCAACATTTCTATCCGAAAAAGTGCACCCACCCTGCTCCGTTACACCCCCATCATTGTCGTTGGCCCTTTTGCCAAATGGGGGATAGATTTCATGCATTGTAAGCATACCTCAGCCGCGGGGCATGGTTAAATCATAGTAGCCATGGATTATTTCACTAAATGGGCTAAGGCTATGCCTACATATGCAGAGGATGGTAAGACTGCCGCCCTCTTGCCTTTTAATCATGTAATAGCTAGGTTTGGAGTTCCATAGTATATAGTCACTGATCATGGATCATATTTCCGGAATTAGAAGATGGTAGAGTTAAGTGCTAAGCTGGGTTTTCGCCATGAAAACTCAAATCCCTATTATCCACAAGCTAATGGTCAGGTTGAGGCCATTAAAAAATTCCTAAAAACTATGTTGCATCGAATAGTTGGAGATCATAAATCCAACTAGCACCAAACTCTCTTTTCCACTCTTTGGGATTATAGAACTTTAGTTAAAACAATGATTGGTTTTACACCTTTTCAATTAGTATACAAACTATAAGTTGTCCTACCTATTCATTGTCAGATTCCGTCTTTGAAACTTGCCATTGAACTTCTCCCCAATACTTCCACCGAGGAAGAAATATTTCTATACTTGACCAATCTTGATGAAACTAGATGAGATGCTTCCTTAGTCAATGAGGCACATAAGAAACGAATCAAGGCGTAATACGATAAATCTATCCAAACTTGTGTGTTTAACGAAGGTGACCTAGTGCTGAATTATGATCAAAGAAATGATGAACTAGGAAAAGGGAAGTTCGAATCAATGTGGTATGTTCCTTTTATCATTTTTAAGGTTTTAGAGAAAGGGGCCTATGAGCTCATGGATTATGACGGAGTCCCCTTTGGGCAACCTTGCAATGGGTTGTACTTGAAGAGGTACTATTCCTAGATCATTTATGTATTTTACCTTGTATATATGTACATTGTTTGAATTTTTTAGTGTGTTCTAGTATTTTCAATATGGTTTTGATTTTAGTGTCCAAACTATTTATACCATGTTTTGGTTATGCAGAACATATGGCTTTTTATGGCTTCACTGATGGTGCTTTCCGCCATACCTTGAACATTGCCTCCGTCACTTGGGTTCTCTATTCCACAAGTCATGATTTGGTTAGTTTAGGAGTGGTTTGCATTGGTCCTGCTACCAAAAATATCACCGAGTATGAGGCAGTCATAGGTCTACATACTAAGGCTGCATCCTGGGACATTCATGATTTGGTAGTTTTCATGGACTCACAGTTGGTGGTTTGTCATTTGAACCAAGTCTATACCAACAGAAATCTTGTACTACTCCGTCTCTATCAGAGGGTACGTCTATTGGAAATTTCATTTGAGGTTATTACTTATAGATATATCCCTAGGGAAAACAATGCAGTTGCTGACTCATGAGAAAATTATATCCTAGACTGGTATATTTCTCATTCATGACATGGGAAATCAAACGTGGCTCATCATATTGTAAATAAATAGTAAAAACACATAAAACTCATGCAAATACATTTTCCATTGGGAGCATATAAACACCAGAAGTAAAAGTCTGTATATATATATATATAAAGTGTTTTACAAAAATAGGTCACCATACCTCATTTGAAGCACTCTGGCTTTCAGGTAGTACAAAATCATAAAAAATCTTGAAGCTATATCAGCTTTCAGTATTACATCATGTAGAACTATCTAGTGGTTCTCATGGTATCACATGACATCCCACACTACTCTACATAGCAATCAACTAAAACGGCCTGGCACTCCCGCTGTGTGCCTCTGGTACCTCATCGAAAGGTCATCAATCGATGCATCAGGTATATCTAGAGTCAACCTCTCTAGGTTTTCCTCTAGCTCTCCCATCGGGTCATCACCTCATTGAACAAACCAAGCTCTCACTCGTCTGTCAAGTGGGGAAGATCCCCCAGGTCATGCTAATCCAACATCTGCATGAAGATATGTAGGTCTTGTTACTATACATCAAAAAAAAAATACAAAAACACAAATTTCCGTCTTAAAGTTTTGTTTCTTACCCATGTCTCCCCACTATGCACCAGGTGGAATTGGTAAGTCAGGGTCACCCCTGAATTCAATACCCGCATATGCATAATCCTCAATCATGAGGATCTGATCGTTCAGCCAGCGAAAAAATGGAGCCCCAAACTTCACTTTTCCCCTGCCTGCTTTCATGCGGGCCATGATTCTGACCCAAATCAGCTTACGAGTGTCTCTTTCCCTCAACTCAGTAAATACCACTTGGGGCCTTAGATGAGGGACCCCCTCAAAGAAGAAACAGGCTAATATGGAACCATAGGAGAATTGTTTCAGCTCACCTTGCCGACACTTGGTCAGCTGGTCCTTGAAGACTGGTAGTAATGGTTCTACCCAGTTAAAGATTGTAGGTTCCATGTCCTATATAGAATATAGCATGTGTTCTTTGGAATCCTGATGATCTCCTTGGCTCCCCTCCAACCTCTACATAGTGAAAAGAACTGTACGGAGAGGAACATCCACCACTACCTTAATAGGAATTTTCTTCCCAGATGTTTTAGTACTAGGTATGCAGTGACGATTGATCAACTCCTGGGTGGTCACATCGGGCTCCACGGGAACCAGTCAGTGAAATAGGAACACCCTGTATGGATAATCTTGTCAAGAAGTAGATATCCTCTACCTCAATAGTCAGCACATGGGCTCCCACCTCGAAATATTACTGCTTCGGGTTCCACATATGAGGGATATACTCCAACAAGCACTCATGGGACACCATGCTAGGAGTGCGAAATAATTTTATAAGGCCACAATCCCTCAGTACAGCTATGCACCTCGCATTTTTCTTGGTAAAGGCATCATCATCATCGTTTTTCCTTTATTTCCATATAACCATTTTTTATTGGTTAGAACCTACCAAAAAAAAATCAATGGTCCAATTAGAAACATAATCAATCACTAAAATCAATTAAAAACTTCTATTCTTTCTTTCGCATTCAATTTTCCCCACTCATGGCCGATACCGCTTGAGCTTCATTTGCACAGAGTGGTGGCACCTCCTGAGTGCAGCTTAATATGCACAGTTATTACAGTGCACCACCTGTCCCGTAAGGGGCAGGAGTGGTGCCCATATTTTCGATTTAGGGCTTGCCTAAAACTACCCAAACCCCCACAAAATAAAAAATGAATGATTTAAAAGGAAAGTCTAAGGTTTAGCCATTTACCTGGCTCTGACGACGCTCGAATCATATGGTAGAATCTCCCAAAATCACTGATTGAATATCTGGCTCAATTTTCTCCAAAATGCTCCCACCAAATGGTAAATAGTAAAATGGTTTAATTTTTACACTTCAAATTACTTTTATATCTATTTTTAGGGTTTTTTAATGTTATGTTGATAATTTAAAAATCATTATTATTATAAAACCCAGTTATATAGTATATTAAAGTCATTTTTTTGAGAGATTAATAACCTTTTTGAATCTTGCAGGAGTAAACACAGAAACAGTAAAGTATATGGTGAGTTTGTTTTTGAATTTTTCGTACTTCCATAAAACGAAAAAAGTCCTCGAGCGTTTGTTTTGATAATTTGGTCACGCTCTTAGAACTCAGTATCAAAGTTCTAAGTCCTTTTCTGATTCTTTTTAGGCTCGTAAAACTTATCATCGTGAAAAATAAACTTAATGGAGTCTCCTTTAAGCTCTTTTCAGACTCCCTAAATATGAAAATATTGTCGAGTACTTGTCTTCTTCATACTCGTAAAAGTATTTGAAGAGTCGTCTCTCCGAAGGTAGGTTATCTCTTTCTCAGTTCAAATAGACTATTTATGAAAAAGGAACACTCCAGCCAATCATGACTGGAAGAGTTCTCTCGGGTACTATTTTATACTTTTTCGGGCCCTAGAGACTAAATCATACAAAAAAGGAACCTTTGGAGTTTTATTTTGTCTTCGTTCAGACTCTCTAACATGAATGATACCAAGTTTGCTTTCATTGGACTCGTTAAACTAAACACTGAGAGACCCTTTTTTGGGAACGAACCCCTCCTTTCTCAGGTTCATAAAACATATGAATTTGGACTTTTCGAAGGATGAGCTTAAACAAATGTTTGTTACCCTCTTTGAACTTGTAAAAATGAAAAGAGGCACTCATCAATCATGATGGGGGAATTAAAGGAAGGGAATCATTTTGCAAATTGAATGGTAGTTGTTTGTCACCTTTGAACATGGCACTTGTCTGCATATCATTCATTTAATTGGGTATTCAGCTGGCTTACAAGTCGATCCAATTTCATGAGTCAAGTCACTCCTTTGAGTCTTTCAAAAGAATGCATTGTCCATTGTCGTATTATGTGTGTGTCTGGTCTAGTCATGCTACCAAGTATTTTTTTGTGCCACTCGATGTTCAAAGGAAGAAAGAAGTTTACCTCTACAGTTAAAAATAGCCTTTGTGTCAATACTTTGATTCAATCCCATGGTTACATTATCTAAAACATTCCAGAACTTTGTTCTACATTTTGTGTCATCAATGTGGGATTCATTATGGACCTCATTCGACGAGACTATTCCTGTCGACATCAACTCATCATCCGGGAACTAGTCTTAGAAACAAGTTTAGTACCTTGAGATATGTATTCCTCAAGGATAGATTCTCTCGCTTTTGACAAAGGTTCACATCATTGACCTTTGATCAAAATATTTCACTGAGTGTTCGACATCAAAACATCTATTCACACTCAGTAGATTGTACTAGAGTACCTTGGGAATCATTGACATTAATGGTGATCTCCCTCGCACTTGTTAACGGTTCACATCATTGACCGGTAATCAAGTGGTTTCTACCATGTTCAACTTCGGAACATTGTAATCACATGGTTAGAATTGTACTTTGTGGAAGACGAGATGAAGACCCTGGGTATTGGTTAAGAACTCATAGCTTTCTCCCCAGGTTGCGATGGAGTATATTGTATGAAGTACCAACATGGATCCACATTTGTATGGTCATGGATATACTGAAATTTGCATCTGTATGACATAGATATACATTGTATATCTAATAGCTATGTCCAAGTTTGAGTCCTCGATCACATGGATCTACGTTGTATTCTAGTAGCCATGGTTGTTTATTCCTCTCATGGATCTGCCTTGTATTGGTCTACATCCATGATGAGGTTACATTTACTCATGAGTCAAAGTATTTATGTATTGTAGATTCCTACTCGATGATATTCTCTGATTAGGTTGGCTCTTACCTTGAGGTGATAACTTTCTTTATCAAATCTCTCGCCTATCCTATCCCTCTAGCCTCATGCTTTGGGGGGCATTCAGTTACACCCAAATCCTACCACCAACATGTGATAATATCTCTAACATCTTTATTTTCCCTCAAATCCCAAACTTGAAGTCAAACAATGCTCTATATGTTGATCCTAACATACAAAACTCTAGCACCACTCTTACCCTTAAGCATATAAGCGGTACCTTATGTAGCACCACGCAAGTTATGTGAAAACCAGGTGGTGCCACTACCTTTCTCTTTTGTTTTTGGCACAGTTCTCACCTTGCACCTCTCTGTGATAAGGGAATATAAGTGGTGCCCTTGGTAAAAAGTGAAAAAGGAGGTTTCATGAAGATTCTAGAATAAAATCCTCATGTCTAGCCTTATCCCTACTCAGCTGGGTCTGTTAAGCTTGAGATCCATGCTTTGAGGATCTCATGGCCACCTCACCCACTTATTTCTAAACCATTCCTATCCCTTTGAGCCCTATAAAACCAAGCTCATACTCCATGGTTGGGGGAAGAGGAAAGTAGTAAAGTTATGTTGCTGAATAAACATCCTGGCCTAATCCATTAGAGAGCATAGAGGAGAAATTTGGAGCTATCGAGGATGATATGTTAGTCTTGTGAAGGAGTGCATCTACACTAAGGAAAACTGATTGTGAGCTCTTTCATTCATCTATTAATGCAAAGTTCATTTCCTTCCCATATATATTTTGTGTTATAATCTCACATATGTATTATCAGATTCCTTAGTCACTTATATGGATCTATGGATAGTTTTCTGGTATCTTTGATGTTGTTGTATGTTTGATGTGATTTTGTAGGTTTGCAGGTCTTCCATCAAATATTTTATTCTAGGCATCTATAGTTTCCAAGGAAATTATTTAAACTAGTTGTTACTCATGTGTTCTCGATCTGAACTATTCAGACCAGAGGAACAGCTTCTGTCTGTAGTAGGTGTTGTATTCTTGATAACACCTCGAAATCCTCCATGGAATCCTCCTTGCTGTGGGTACTGCAGCTGAGCTACTTGTTGTAGCGGGGGATTCAGTTGTTGCTAAACAAAGTGAGCTGCTTGAATGCATTGTGGGTGTGCTTGGGCCATCGACATTTGATTATATGGCTGCTGCGGTGGGAACTGTGGTTGTGGTGAAAATTGCAGTGGCAGCTGTAGTGGAAAAAACTGCATCGACAACGGTGGTGTGCATTGCGGTTGCGATTGAGAATTGACCATCTAAGGATATAGATGTAGTGGATGGACTGCATAGTGGCCTTCATCCTTCATGAAATATGAATCATAAGTTCCATCCTAAAGCAGATCGTATGCCCGACAGTCTCTATCCTCATGCCTGACTGACCAACAGAATGAACAGTATAAATTGGAATGTTTGGACACCATATTCTGCATATAGATACATTCCTCATGTCGATGTCCATATAATTGGCATATACGACACCATGGTACACCACCGCTACTCAATGAGTTTATAGCTCCACATAACAGATAGTTTCTAAAGTCGGGGCAAGTATCTTTGGTGTGGCCATCTACGTGACACCAAGTACACAAAATATCTGCGCATTCCTCCTTACTTTTCTTGATATCCTATA
Source organism: Pseudotsuga menziesii (assembly GCA_001517045.1). NCBI lineage: Eukaryota > Viridiplantae > Streptophyta > Pinopsida > Pinales > Pinaceae > Pseudotsuga > Pseudotsuga menziesii. Next base: position 810,294 of record LPNX010569413.1, on the reverse strand, counting down.
GCTTGAGTGTGAGGTTCACCAGCTACACTTGAATTTGATTCATTTTGACTACACTCTCCTCGATAGGTGAAGCTTATAGCGTCATCACAATATCTAGGTATTTAGTCTGCATCGCTATCTTCTGTTGCATCATTGGTTGTCGAATGTGAGAAACCAATGCCACGATAAACCATTCCTTATGTTGGACATCACTCATAGAAAAAATGACTCTGGAAATCAATGTCTTGAACCTTTGATTGAAGTCCCAAATGGTCTCATTAGGAAATTGCTTGATTTCTTTCAGTTCTGTAATGTATTGTGCATTGACTTCAGTTTTCTAAATTCCTTGATTAGTCCCATATGGATCTCATCCAATGTCTTCGATAGAGTTCCCTTAGGAACTTGGATAAACTTCATAACGCAGTAAAGTGCGTGACCCCTCAGGGTAGTTGCTAACTTTCCTTTCTTTACATCATCGTCAGTGGCCTATCAAATAGTCCACACTGCTTCACATAAAAACCAGTACTACTCAGGATCATCGGTCTCATTTCCATAGAACAAGGGTAGCTTCATATCATTTCCCCCTATCCTGGGCTACCTTCCAACGGATGCTGATCTACTACTAGACTATTTCTGGCACGTTGGGAAAGTCAACGTGGGACTTGGAGTTTTTCCTAAGTCTGGATTAGTGTGCATAGGCGTGGGTATGTTTCTGCTGGGGTTTTATCTTACCATCGTTCTGGGTGTAGCCTAGGACTAGTCGTCCTCATTTTCACTATAGGGTCGCTTCATCCTGTGTGGTTGTCCTTCACGGTCTTCTGTTTCGATCGTAACAAGACCTTCCCCTGTCCTCTGCCTCATCTCTCGTTAGAACCTTGCTCCTCCCCTTATAAAACCACTCCCTTCCTCGGATTCCCTCACAATTTCATCAAAAATTGTACCCTTCTACCCCTTATCTTCTCATTTGTCTCCCCCCTTGGTCGTGGTATCCACTTCCTCTGCACATCGAAGTGTTACTACTCTAGGTGCATCTTAAGTATACCCTTTTCACAAACCAACATTTTAATAGACAATTGAAGCAAAAATAAGGACCTACATTTGGGTCCGTTGAAGAACTCCCTCTCTGCTTTGCTGTAAGATTTATTGGTGTCAAAAACAAACTCGATGATATATCCCTCTAGGATACTATCCAACCAGACCTCAATGGTGCACAATGCTCTATTGCCAGTTTCCTGCAGCTCATGGATCATTTGAGGGGTCCAAGACATCAACTCTCCTCCTTGAAAGTTCATCTTCTTATATGTGAATCGCGCCATCCACTCGTACAATATGATATGAAATTCATTGAAGAAGTATTCATGTAGACCACCATGTGTATATCTCGCTAAACACTTATTTGTTGTCAGCCCAAGGTTCTGATTTTATGCTTTAGGAAATTCTCTCAACTTTTGATCAAACTAATCTTGAAGTTCCAGTTGCATCGGATGCTACATCCATTCTTGGGTAACCATTTGTCAGATGCTACATACCCTCCTCTCAGTCATAATATGGTCTTGACAATGGAATCATTTTCTAGCATAATCCCAACCAACAAAACCCAATCGATAGGGGTTCCACTCTGTTGACGCTCAACACGCCGCGATCTCCCTAAGCATCGACCCGAACAGGTTTTACCTTGTCTAGCAACACCCACAAAGAGGACGAGGTCTCACCCGAGATGTTCAAGGGAGAGCTGTCAGAACCAAGTTTCCATAGTATAGAGGAGGGTTGGGGAATCAGAGGTTCATCAACTTAATTTCTGGATCTAATCTACTTACTAAACCATTCATCCTATTGCATTTATTCATTCATCATTATAGTAGATCTACTAGTGGGGAAAACAGATCTAAAAGGTGATAGCATTCATAAGCAGAAAGCATCTCATTCTCCATTCATATGTAGATCTATTCATCATTCATCATCAGAATCATAGCAATTTAAAAGAGGAAAATAGAAATGGCAACTAGAGTTCATATCAATCCACCTCACATCATATTAAATCCGCAGAACCAATCGCAGATCAAAACATACAATGATACAGTATCACTCTGTCTAGTGTCACATCCGGTATTCACTCTCCATGTCTATCTCTTACATGCATAATTATTCTATTTATAGGCTTGGGCCTTTACATTAAAGGTCCACTTCTAACTAACTTCTAACAAACTTCTAACTAACTTAACCACTAAGGACCGTTATTCCGAAGAAATGGTCAATAAGTACAACAAGTGACAGGAAAATATAAAAGAGTGGACTATTTTTCTCCTATTGTGCTATCTTGGACTTGCATGGTGCCACATGAGTATGCAAAAATCCTAGATGCTGTACAACTCACTTACCTCCAACCCCTTGCCAACATGGATCCATCTTGGTAGTTAATAGATCCAGGTTTAAGATGGATCCATGCTCGTAATATGCTACATTTACACTACATACTATAGAAACAAAATAAATATCATATGTGACCAGAAATGTAATAATCAACATACAAATTTTATACAAAGATACGATCATATAGAAGAGTTAGAATAATAACTGCAATAGTGGATAAGCAACTCTTTACTGTTAAAAAACTCAATAAGATAGATCAACCTAAACTATAAAAGGATATCCAAGGAAAAAATTCCATTCTTACAAATCCAACTCCCCACAATATTCAATAAGCAATGAAACCATGTGCAAATATATAATTACAACCATGGTCACGATTATCCCAAAGTCTAGGATGTGTTTGATTGAACCCATGGATCTAAAAATCTACCAGCAAATCCAATCAATGTGAAAGTCAACAATCATTCTTCTTTAACATGTGAGAGAAAACCTTTAAAACAATAATTGTATTTCCTTGTAAATCAACACATTAATTTTGTTTTCACAAGATAATACCATGTTTTCTAATGTCATGTATTAGCTTTAATGCATACACAAGCTCCCTGTTTGAGAGAAGGATAATTTTCTAGAAAAATTTTCAGAAAACTTTTCATCCCCCCATTACAATAGCAACTCAAGTTGCATTCATTGCTAGAATGGGAAACACATTTGAATTGACTCAATATGATAAATACTTACTACACATAAATAAATTAATAAAGAAGCAAATTCATATCTTACTAGAAAAAAGTGGTCTATTAGAGCTTGATTATACAAATTTTATGATTTTATTAGCCAGTTCCAAAAGAAAATTGAAGCAACTATCTATTTCAACCTCTTGACAAAATGATGAAAGTATAGTTTGAAAAATCCAAAAACATCTCACATACAAATGACATTAATTATGTCTTAAGATTCGACACTCAGAACATAAAAATGGTAGAACTTCAAACTAGTAACCATAAGAGAAAGAACACAAGACATATCAGTTGAAAACTTCCATTGAATCATATGTTCTTGAAATCCATATCTCAAGAAGTATATTCCAATGTTTTTTTTTGGAAATTTGCTTCTCTAGAAAGTGATGGCTTTCATATGTTAAATGTATTCAAGTCCTTGAAATTTGTAGATTAATGAATTCAATGATGTTCCATTTGGCTTCCAAATTTCGCAGATTATGACTGTGAATCTAGGTTGTTTGTTGTGTTCCTTCCATAGGGCTAAAGGCACAAAATTTGAATTATTTCAGATAGGTCTTGTGACTGTTTCTAGTTTTCCTTTGGATCACATTCCAAGGAATGTAGTTGCATATTTAAGAAGTGTTTTTATTGCATCCTTGGAGGGGTAAATTGATGCAAACTTAAAGTATGAGTTTGAAGGTAGTTTTTGGGTGCTTCAACTATGGAGTGTGCTAGTTGAGCATATTTTGATTAAGATTCAAAGACCTACTGAGAATCCTCATTGACAAGAAATACAAATAGATAAAAAACAAGGATTGGTTCCATCTGAAATAGCAGATATTGTAGATTTAAAAATATTGTACTTGAGAGGGATTGATTAGACCTTGACAGAGACATGATTGTGAGGCAAGATTGAAAGATTATTGAAAAATAGAGTTTTTGAACAGGATTGATCCTCATTGATTAATCATATTTGTTGATCATCCAAAAGAAAATATGAGAAGGGAGAGTTTATCATTTATGAGTAGATATGAAAACAGGACCTTGTAGCTAGATCATGGAGCATATTGAAGTTGAGAAGTTTATTATGATGTAAGGCAATATCAAGGACTAATTTGAAGTACATTACAAAGCTTGGGGTAAAGCATTGAGTGCAACATTGAATCTTATTATAGAAGGGACCTTTATGCTTTATTAAGTAGATTATTTTGGCATAGTTGTAAGTAGGGGAAGAAAAGACTTCAGGACTAATTTTGATGCATACATTGTAACCGAATAATGAATAACTTTGTATTCTTGATGAATTGTTAAAGAAGTAAAAAGTGTCTAAAGGTGCATGATATTGATTCACCACTCTCTCAGTACCATTATTTTTTCCAACAATTAGGGATGACTTCATGCCCCTTTGACTACGAAATAAGGTCTTCCATGCCTATATTTTCCAAAATCTGTAATACCCATTGTTTTGACCCCGGATGCATTAAAAGGTACATGATGTATATATTGTAATTAATCGTGGTGTGGAGCTAAAGGCAAAAGACCCACCATCGATTTGGTTGTGTTATGTTTCGGCAATTGGGATCGTTGCCGATGGAATATCGTGCTATCCGGCACATGATAGTTTTGCATCCTCTAAATATGCACATTAATTAAAATAAACCTACAACCAGCTACGACGGTCCAACGTTAAATGAAAAGGGCATGGTTTCCTAAGGATGAGGATGGGGAAATGTTAAACCATGCCTATGGGGAAAATCCATGTGACAGCCATTAAAAGCCCTGATGTTAGTTGGACAGCTATTACTGGGAAGTGGTGGGTGGTAGGACTGTCAGCCCTTTCCCACATTCCCACTGCACCAACGGACTCTCCATCTTCACGTGGGCAGGGAAACCACTACCCCACAATTCCATCCTTGTTCATCCTCTCGTTGAGAACCGTCTTGTTTTCTCTCACGCATCGACTAGAGTTGTTCTCCTCACACATAGGTTGGGGATTCTTCATCATTTTACGCAGGTAGCGAGCGGAGGAGCAGTTTTATATGTCACACATGATTTCCTGTGGATAATTCCTTTGTGTTCTGGGTGTGCATGTTCTCCTTACGGATTTTGTGGTCTGCTTATGTGTTTCCCCTGTCTAGGCTGTGAATGGGTCTTCTCCTCCATTTCCGGCTATTTTTTCTTCTCCCGTTGATGCAGTGTTGGGATTGGGGGTTGTTGCTTTCCCCACGACTTGATTGATGTGCATTCAGCTACATTTGAACAGTTATGGATTCTTATTATGGAGTTGTTTTGGCCACGATAGGGCCAAGAACAACTCAAGGATTGTTTTTTCCTTGTCTAAGCTGTGAACCGCTTTTTCGCTGTGTGTATACATTGGTTGGTCTTCAGACTGTGCTGGAGTGGGATGAAGGCTTGGTTTGCTTGATAAACCTAGGGGTGTTTGGGAGCCACACAGATAGAGCTAGAGGCCTGGCTTTCTTCTCCACAACCCCGGAGTGACACTAGAAAGGGGGGTCAAGGCATGAGGGACTATGTAGCAGAGAAGGGACTGATGTACTTGTGTTGGGTGTGTGTGGGTGTCCTATATGTCAGGCTAGTTCTAGTGTAGGAGTCCTTAGCTCTTTAATGAGCTCCCTAGCTTAAAATTCAGCTTCTCCCTGCTCCTTGATAGCCTAATAAACCGTACTGTGTTGGCTTGGCTGTGATTAGTGTATCCTTGGCTATGTGTAGCCTGTTTGACCCTTATTCCTTGGGGAATAATTCCTAGCTCAGGGAATAATTCCTAGCTCAGGAATAATTCCTAGCTGAGAGATTGATGAGTACACTGGACTATGGTTGGGTGTCACATTGCAGCGACGTAGCTGGTTGCAGGACGACTTCTTTATAATATGAGTATTCTTAACCATTTTGTCTCTGCAATCATATTTATTTTAATGAATTATAATGAACATGTTGAATGTAGAATGAATGTATGTTTGCTTCTACTGTGTATGTGAATGACTATACATCTTAGCCATAGATGATTTTTAGGGGCGAATTTTAGCCCAATGGGCTATTTTTCCATGTTTTTGTCCGAAAAAAGATTCACCATTTTGCATTTTTTGAAGCCCGGTTTCGCCCAATTTTGATGGGGTAAAAATTTTTCACTCTAAAAATTGCCAAATTATTATATAAACAATATAAAATCCTTGGAAATTAAAATATTTTTTTTAAAATATTGCCAATCATTTTATAGTTGTCGTTTTAAGAATTGGTAATATTCGCCAACATTTATACACTTTTAAATAAGTATGGTTCCTTAAAATCATCCCTGATCTTAGCATGTTTCATGTTTTAAGAATTTTATTTCATCATTTTATGTATGTTCATGTTCATGGGGCTAGTTGCTCGAATGTTTGATGGTTTGGTAGTGTCCTTGTCACCGGTCAGAGGGTCTGGGATGTTACAGAATGGTATCACAGCAAAGGTTGTAGCATGGGCCTGAATGTGCCATGAAGATGCAGTGAAAGAACTTATGTTCGAGCATTTGGGCCTTAGAGGTCCATGAGGAATAGTTAGCAAAGGCAGGCTGCCTACTGCCTAGAATAAACCAGGAGAAAATAGGTGAATGACAAGGAAATTCACAAAAGTTTTCTAAGTTCCAAAATTGTCTGCTCATTAGAAAACTTAGTGATAAGTTCTTTCGATGCAATGAAAGAGCTAGTCTGAAGGTCACCCGACAGATGACAATCGATATAAATTTGCGGAAAGGTTTTTTGTTCGTTGACCGTCAACTCATTGGAGGACTATATTCTCCAATACAGTGGAACATATAGGCTAAAGCTCACCCGACGGCAGAAAGAAATTGTGAAATTCCTCTGAGTGTTCGTCGGTCGTCGGTGAAACTTAGAGGATGTGAGTGCTGAAACATCAGTAGAAGAAACAAGATGATATTGGGTTGAACCGCCGACAGCCATGGCGGAGAGTAAATTTTGGAAAAAAAATAATTTGAAGTAGTGAAATCGTCGGCAATCGACGATGATTAGTTGATTGCATCACCGATACTTAGATGATTAAGTTTTCAATGCGGCAGAGGGAAGAGAAAATATCGACGACTACATCGGAAGCAATTAGCTGATTATGCATTTGTGATTGTGGCTGGCTAGTGGACTATCCTTCCGATGGATAGAGTCCCCGACCGCTGATGCCACAACGGTTAGTTGCTCCAAAAACTGATGTGGCGGAAGACAGAGGAGAAAAATTTTCAAATTTTTTCTAAGGCACAAGAATATCGGCGAAAGGAAAAGATTAGTTGTTGGAATAGTTGATGAATAGAGGATGGGATTGAAAACAAATAGAATATGAAGCTTCCGAGGCTAGTGAAGTGGATTGGTGATCATTAGTGGAAGGAAGAGCCAATCCAAAGAAGAAAATTCAATTTTTTTTCTGAGTGTTGAACCATCGATGAATTGGGGGAAGTTAGTTGTATTGGTCGCTGATGAACATCGGAAGGAATTAGCGATTCATGCACCACCATTGCAAAATTATAGAGAACTAATCTTCTGACAGGTAGAAGCCTTGACTGCCGATGCCATAGTATTTTTTGCTTCATACCATCGATCAAAAAATATTAGTTGATCAGACCACCGATTGAGAAACGTTAACGAATGGTGAACAATGAAATCGACTAATCGACTAAGAGACTAATCATTCGATGAAATAATGTAGTCGATCATTGACACGTCGGAGGTAAGTTTCTATCTGAATCATTGCAACAACAGAGAATGTAGTGATTTGGGTCGCCGACACAGTGTACCCATTCAGCTTTGGATCACCGACACTGCAGCTGCTAGTCACTCCGACCGCCGACAAAGCAGTAACCCGTGGAAGCCCTAGAAGTTTCGTTGGTCACTGTTGCGGAAGTATAGAGGACTAAATTCCCCACAATGCACCTGAACACTGATGCCGTGCGTCAAGATGGTTTCCCCACCGATGCGGTAATATCTAATGGTCCCAATCGTCGATAAAGTTCGGAAACTACAGGCCCGACATAGCGAAGGAAAATAGGCGAACCGATCGCCGATGAGCCGTGGAGAAAATTAGTGGATCTGGCCGCCAAAACGCCGAAAGGAAATAGATGAACAGGCCATTGATGAGCACAGAGAAAACTGGAGCTTTTGGCCGCTGAAACGTCGGAAATTTAGTTGGAAAGAAACCCAATAGGGAGAAAGAAAGTTTAGGTTTTTCCAATGGAATTTTTAGCAGTTCCAGCTAGTGTTCCAGTGGGATTTGCAGTGAATTTATCATTGGATTTTTCAGCAGTTTCAGGGCTGAAAAGGAAGAAAAATCCAGGTGGAGGAGGTTGACATTTCAGACCAGAATACATTTGGTAAAAAGCATCATTTTTGAAGTGGTCTGGTTTTCACACCCGAGGTCAGAATGAAGCATGTGGATAGGTGTTGGAAAGCTTATGCAGTAGAGAACAAGGGAGAGTCACCAAAATTTGAGTTTTGAGCAGCAAAATGATAGTGATTTCTTGAAAGAGAAATGTGCTGCTATCAATATGGACAAATCCGGGAATTGCATGTCTAGAGGTACCAAGTTCATGAAGTCAAACCAGCTGTTGTGTGGAAGAGGAGTTCCATGAAAGGACGAGGGACTTGAAAAGGGAAATTTACTTAAACCCTATCTTGCTAACTATAGTTACAAGTTTTATACATGAAATATATGAAGATATGCCTTGCATGCATAGGATATTACATGTTGGTAAGAATAGTGAGAATTATACATTTATAATGAACCACTAATTATAATTATTGCATTGGTGTTGGAATTAGTGGAAAAACCAATGACAACATGGACATGGCTGAATATGTTGTTGATGCTGACGAATGTGACTAGAAACCCTATGGAGAAAGGGATAAGCCAACAAGTCCAGAATCAAAAGTTGGTGAGCAAATTCTACAATCTCCTGCAAAGGACCAACCAAACTGGTAATGTCAAGGGTGTAAGTAGGACCCATGAAGGTAATGTTTAATTATGACAATTGCATGGAGTGGTGAAAGCAAGAGATCTCATACCATGTATACTACATTCATATAGAGATGTGCCATGTTGTATATGTTTTTATGAGCTTAGTATCCCAAATAAGTGAGTAGTGATGGTCTTGATTATAGTAATGCATCCTATATGAAGTAGTCATGGTTAGGCCATGCATTGTATGATTGAATGCATTGTATTTCAGAATCAATGTAAGGTAGCATTGAGTGGATATGCATTAAAAGATTTTCATAAATCTTGTGGTTGTGCATTGAACAAATGTATATGAAAAATATGAGTAAATGTTGTAGATATGCATACATAAGTATGGGTGTAAATGTTGTGATGCATTGCATGAATGCATCGAGAGTGCATATGTTATTATGAATAACTAATGGCTGAAATGATGAATTGATGACAATTCTAGAACCATTTCAAGAGCTGTTATGAATGCAAGATAGTAAGTGCATGAAGAGGGTAGTCAGGATCGATTGCCTGCCAAAAATGCTCTATGGAAGGGCAAGGTGGTACAATGATACGCTCGTTAAGTAAGGAGTATCTAAACAATTCATTTAAATTGCATAAATGATGTGACTGAGCCCTGTAATTTAAAGTATGATAATGATTGCATGAAGTAAATGAGTTTTGGTAATATTGATGTGATTGACAGCTGGAAGTATTTGAATTATATAAATTCTGAAAATGCTTCAGTGATTGTTGTAGCAATGAAAAGGTTATATGCATCAAGACTTACCAAGTGTTTGGTTGATTGAAGTTTAGGTTTCAAGAGATTGTTGGAGCATGGCAATGAGAGTAAGACCATGACAAATGCCAGTATCTACCATGCAAAATAGCCAAACCTCATGAGAAGAGTCTCATGGCTATGAAAATAGTCTGTATGCAGAATGAGCTGTCCATTTGAATTGGTAAATTTCAGATTTGAGAAATTGCTGACAACTACTAATCACTATTGGCTTGCATAGAATTGTGTCAGGAGGACGCATTGTAAGTGGATGTTCATGTGATGCTAGTAATCATAAATTATAATGGGAATAGTGGTGCTGCTTACAAGAGACAAAAAATGAGGGATCACCTCATTGCCAAGCAAATCAATTTCTGTAGTAGACACAGTTGCAAATTCCTATTGGATTGAATTACTAATGTCATTGTTTGGTTATGGAACAATCAAATTTGGATTGTATTATCAGATAATGATTGACTGTTTGGCTACTTGATGAATGTGATAGGGGTACACATTGCAGGAAGATCATGTGTGATGGCATGTAGGATCCAAACTTCATGGGGAGGTTTTCCCCTATCTTGGAAATGGGTTTCGGGTGAAACTCCATTGGACATTTTGGAAATGTCTCATCTGCACTACATGTTTGGTAAGCAACATGAGTGAGATGGTATATATTATGTCGGTAAGACATGTGTGGATATGAAATGTAAAAAGGAGTTGGGATGAAAAACCAAGGGACTGTTAACTCAGAGAAGGGAGCCCCCATTCCTCCTTAACGAGGAATACTTCCTCGGCAAATGGATAAGTGTTCTGTGACCCTACCTAAGAATATGCATGTCAATTGTTAAATTCAATATGTAGAGCATGTTTTGATTTTATTTCCATTATGAAAGATTGCTTGAGTATGAATAGGGCCTACATGGCACACATCGGAAAGGGGTGCACACTTTCCCGATGTCGGATCATGAAAGGGTTTTCAATATTGATTACACCCCAGGGAGTGGACGCACTCCTGGTGTCACAATATTTGATAGTGAATGATATGAAATTTGATTATAGTTTTAGAACAATAACACTGATGAGTTGCTTATATTGCGTGTGTTGTCAGGATAAACAGAAGCAATCTGGTGTTACACACTAAATAGACAATGGCTTGGGCTCATCCTACCTCCTGCTGAAGAGCACAAAGAAGGAGACATTCTCGAGGAACTGAAGAGAAGAGAAGGGGGTAGTTTCTTGTGTTGTATGGGGTAGTGGAATTAAAGCTCACTGCTGGAAATGAAACCTGGAAATGGTAATGATAAAGTTTCCTTCCTAATCAGCATGAAGATGTACTGGAAGGAGATGTTGGGCTATTATATGCCTGGGGATCCACAGTAGATCCTGAACCTGAAATGGTCATTTATTGTTGATGGCCTGATAAACCCAGCTATGTTGGATTGGCTGATGATTGGTTGTTGATATAAGTGCCTTGTTGATATAAGTGTATTGTTGATATAAGTGCAGGTGATTTGTTGATGGTTTGATAAACCCAACTGAAGGTTGGATTGACTGTGTAATTATTTGATGTTGTGGAAATTGTGGAAATGTTATAGTGTTGGCTTGACTACATGTAGTATGATAAACCCAACTATTAGGTATCTTGGCCGAGTATCCTGATAAACCCAGTAATGTATTGGCTTGAATTGCTTGCGGCCTGATAAACCCAATTGTGTATTGGCTTGGCTGGATGGTCTGATAAACCCAACTATAGGTTGGCTTGACTGTGCTTGATATATATATAAAAGGATGTTGTGATGTAGGCTGCGTGATGACCTAACATCCAAGTCCATAGGCAATCCCAAGGCTTGCAAAGCGAAGCAGGATCCTATGGACCAAAGAGGAAACGCACAATACAGATAAGTATTGGATTATTTTGCAATTTCTTGCTTATGAATATACATGTGTATGTGATTTGGTTATGATATTCTAAGCTCTTGTTTAAGAGATAAAAACCATCGAGAATAAACTAAACATGTGAATTTATTCAATGTTTGAATATAGGTATCACTGGAGGAGAGGACTATGAGAGCATCCTAGGGGTGCATGTGGACATGTGACTGTCTTCAAGAGCTTAGAATGAGCAGTAATGAAAAAGGTGCTAGCGAGACTGTGAAGGTCCTAGCAGTCGAGACAAACCATGTGGGGAGGCTTCATGGTTAAGAGGTCTGAAATAGACCGGAGACACTAAGTGTCATGACCAAGAGGGATTGGTCCAACATTCATGGTGAAGTGAAAGAGGCTAAGAGCATGAAAACCACAGTGGTGGTGTGGGTTCCAGGATGGAACAAGACAAAGAGGAAAAAAAAATATTGCTGCTCTCTCTTTATTTCTTTGATTATATATATATATATATATATATATATATATATATATATATATATATATATATATATATATATATATATATATATATATATATATATATATATATATATATATATATATATATATATATATATATATATATATATATATATATATATATGCATTGTGAAAACAGAAGATTGTTGAATGCATGTATGGCTGAAAATAGAATGTGTCTATTTGATTAAAATAATTAAGAATGCTGGTACAGTTAATTCCCTGCCCAAGAATGGACATGAATGAGCTCATGTTCCTGTCGGGAAGGCATGGAAAATATGAAAGTCTCCTTGATGAGACTTGGACTGTCATGCCAATTGGGGCAATTAATTGACTGATTTTAATGCCTATATTATGCTTGGTCTAATAGAATTTGAATAATGCATTTCATAGGTGAGAAAAGTGAAATCCAATAATGCACATTGATCATGATAGCAGACCAAAAGCTACTGGACTTGGCTGGATGTCTTCTTCAAACAATTGCCAAGACCCAATAAAATCTTGGAGAGATGCTCAAGATACAGAAAAGTTCCTATACTTGGGGATGCGCTGAAAGATTAGAAATAGCAAGAGAAGCTCGTGGAAGCCGAGGGGCTTGGTCCTGAAACTTCAAGTAAATAATTGAACGTGGGATAGATTTGCAAAATTTTGAAATTTTGATGTGCAAATTGTATATGTATTCCTATGTATTGGAACAACGAGGATGGTGTTATTCCAAGGGGGAGGGGATTGTAATACCCACAGTTTTGACCCTAGATGCATTAAAAGGTACATGTTTTATATATTGTAATTAATAGTGGTGTGGAGCTAAAGGCAAAATCCCCACCATCGATTTGGTTGTGTTATGTTTCAGCAATTGAGATGGTTGCCGATGGAAAATTGTTCTATCTGGCACATAATAGTTTTGCATCCTGTAAATATGCACATTAATTAAAATAAACCTACATCCAGCTACGACAGTGCAACGTTAAATGAAATGGGCATGGTTTCCTAAGGATTAGGAGGGGGAAATGTTAAACCATGATCCTATGGGGAAAAGCCATGTGTCAGCCATTAAAATCCCTAATGTTAGTTGGGAAGTTATTGCTGGGAAGTGGTGGGCAGCATGACTATCAGCCCTTGCCCACACACCCACTCCACCAGTGGACTCTCCATCTTCACGTGGGAAAGGAAACCACTAACCCATGATTCCATCCTTTTCCATCCTCCCACTGAGAACCGTTCTGTTTTCCCTCATGCATCGACTGGAGTTGTTCTCCTCATGCATAGGTTGGGGATTATTCATCGTTTTACGTAGGCAACGAGCAGAGGAGTAGTTTTCTTTGTCACCCATGATTTCCTGTGGATAAGCCCTTCATGTTCTGGGTGTGGATGTTCTCCTTATGGATTTGGTGGTTTGCGTATGTGTTTCCCCTATTCAGGCTATGAATGGGTCTTCTCCTCCATTTTGGGCTATGTTTTCTTCTCCCGTTGATGCAGTGTTAGGATTGGGGCTGTTGTTTTCCCCATGACTTGTTTGCTATAGATTCATCTACGTTTGAGCAGCTGTGGATTCTTATTATGGAGTCATTTTGGCCACGATAGTGCCAAGAACGACTCAGGGATTGTTTTTCCCCTGTCTAAGTTGTGAACTACTTGTTGGCTGCGTGTATGCAGTGGTTGGCCTTTGGACTATGCTAGAGTGGGATGAAGGCTTGGTTTTCTTGATAAACCTGGGGGTTTTTGGGATCCACACAGGCAGAGCTAGAGGGTTGGATTTCTTCTCCACAACCTCGGAGTGACACTATAAAGGGGGGTCAGGGCTTGAGGGACTGTGTAGCAGAGAAGGGATTGATTTCATGGTGTTGGGTGTGTGTGGGTGTCCTAGAAGTCAGGATATTTCTGGTCTAGGAGTCCTTATCTCTTCAATGAGCTCCCCAGCTTAGCATTCAGCTTCTCCCAGCTCCTTGATAGCCTGATAAACCCTACTTTGTTGGCTTGGCTGTGATTAGTGTATCCTTGGCTATGTGTAGCCTATTTGACCCTTATTCCTTGGGGAATCATGCCCAGCTTGGTGGTGGCAGTGTTGCCGAGAGATTGATGAGCACGCTGGCCTATGGTTGGGTGGATTGTTGCAGCGACATAGCTGGTTGCGGGACGACTTCTTTATAAGATGAGTATTCTTAACCATTTTGTCTCTGCAATTTTATTTACTGTTAATGAATTATAATGAACATGTTGAATGCAGAATGAATGTATGTTTGCTTCCATTGTGCATGTGAATGACTAGACATATTAGCATGTTTCATGTTTTAAGAATTTTATTTCAGCATTTTATGTATGCTTATGTTCATGGGGCTAGTTTCTTGGATGTTTGATGGTTTGGTAGCGTCCTTGTCACCAGTTGGAGGGTTGAGGACATTACAAAAACATATCCAGATATGTTCTTGTTGTTGTTGTACTTTCCCATAATCTGCTCAGAAGACTTGGGTTTGGACAAAAATAGACTAATGTTACAATATACCTCCTCCATAAGTGTTCTACAGGGAATATTTCTGCAATTCCCATCCTACGGAAATGATACATAAGAAGAAGCAGGATAATCCTATAGAATATCTATGCAGTTCCCATCCTAATGAGTTCGCATTCTACATTCGCTATATTGTTAGAATCTTGATTTTGAGGACACGCCTAAGTATGCATATTTGAGGAGGTCGTTCCATGATTTGTTTGTTTGTAAAGGTTTTCAATATGATAATTTGTTTGATTGGACCATCTCACAGCAACAAATGGCACAAAGTTAGAGGGATGTTCCACTGTTTCCTCTTGAGCAAGTACCAACAACAACTGCTATTGACATGGTTCCATGAGTCAAAGATGTCCATAATCTATCAGAGGCTATGAAATCTATAGGAGAGGGAGAAGCTAATATTTATAAAACACCACAATATTAGGCAGTAGTGTATCATATGCAAGAAATAAATACCATAAGGTTTAGTGATACATTAATTGGTTAAATCTACAATGATCAAATGTCTAGGCTAGTAAATTCAAAATTTGAAGCCACAGAATGAATGTCTAAAGTAAGAAACCATCAAAGTGTTCATGTGGAATAGATCCCATAATATATTCCCACTCCCATAGCCAATTGTATAGAACATCTGCAACAATGTTGAATTCTCGATAGATATGACAGAAAGAGATATGTTGAAAAATTTCGATAAGATCCTCGACCCTCCTTAGCCAATGATATATCTCAACAATGTGCAATTGTTGTGCATTTTTATCCCAATCCACAATATCTTTTGAATCCCCCATCACCGAAACCGAAAGAATATTTTTCTTATAGGAAAACCATAGTAGGCCCCAAAGTGCCAATAACTCTGCCTTAGTGTTCGTACCTCTAGTAAGTCTATACACAAGGTCCAATCAGAGGCATTAAATAATAAAAAATAAATTAGTAACAAAATACATTTTCTGAAAAATCTCATCTAACAAATGAGACAAGAGCAAGGTTAAGCTAGGTGCATTTGAGAGATAATCCCTCTTGTGTAGTTAGTGGATTCTTATGTGTATTGGGGCTTGGTTGGTAGGTAGTATTATGGGTGACACCTCTTGGACAAGATTCGATTCTTTGACATATATCTCACATTCCCTGCCTATATGTATGAACCCGATCATCCTTTTGTGAAGTGGTAGCCTTCGTTTCTTTTAATAGATATCTATATAAGTGACTACAAGTGGGGATTGTTTGTGGTACATGAGACATATGATATATCAACTTCTTTCTCTACCTTGGGGGATTACCCATGGGAACTTGGACCTTGTATTCTAGGGAGTAAGAGGGTTTATCATAATTGTTCCACCCATTTGTAAGTCAATTGAGACCCATCTTCAAAATATTCCTTTGAGACAATTGGTTTGCTTGTGGACAACATAGATTTTGCTAGGGGTGTGTTGTGTATTCTCTTGTAGCTGGACTTAGGATTGTTATTTTTGTTTTCACAATTCAATTATTCACCTTTTCCAATCTATTAATTAATGAATATCAATGTCTTAGGGGCCTCTCTCCTATTGAGGAGGAGCTGACAACTATTTGTAGGAAAGTCACCTATTAAAAAAAGGAAAGATAAATCATAAGATATGAAAGTGATTTGGTTCATACCAACCAATTTGACATTGAAGTTTTTAATAAGGGTTTTGTTCCACACTTTAACCCCCCTTTGATTGATCCTTTGGAACCCATACTTAATTAGTCTTGAGCTATACTTGGTGATCCATTTTCATTATTCAGTGATATAATTTCTAGGACCAGATCATCATACATTGTGGGACAAAATATCCCATATTCCCTTGGTAGTGGAGGAGGAAATTTAGTTAATTCTCATCATTCATCGACTCGTGGGGAAAGTGCTCTTCCTAGTGCACCTAGTACATATACTTTCTCCCTTTGTGGAACATTGGACATGCCTACTTATTCATCCATTGGTCATTCCATCCAACCACCATCTAGTGGACCATTACCACACTTCAACTCAATCTTTTTTTTTGGGGGGGGTGTGCTATTCATACCTTTAACACTAGAAATAGTTCCCAAGTAGTTCCCAAGATGCCATTAGAATGTCTACTAGAATCCCTATCATTCCAAATGTTGGATTTTCATTTGGGTGGAACCCATCTGTAGGGGAAAGAATCCATTTGTTAAGGGAAATCAACCCTATTGAGGAAATCACTTTACTAGGGGAGATTATTATTATGGGGGGAATCAATTTCCTAGGGGAAGTCATTCTTTCTCATGTCTGTATCCTTTTGGGAGCCAATATATGGGGTAACCCTACTATCCAATGGGCCTCATTTCCCAATGAATTTTCACACATAATCATTTTTTCTAAAAGGAAGATACCATTTATAGCTTCTTTGGATTTACCCAATTTGTCAAGGTTAACAAATGATCACAATTTTTAAAACCCCTGATGGTTAGTGATTCCACATAAGATATTTGTAGATATACCAATGTTCAATGGTAAAATGTGGGAATACATATGCACTCATGTAAAATGGGGGAATACCATATTTATAGCTACTTTGGATTTACCAAATGTGTTAGAGCAACAAATGACACAAAGTTTGAGGGTTGTTCCATGGTTTCCTCTTGAATAGGCACCAGCAGTAGCTGTTGATATTGACATGGTGCTAGGAGTAAAATATGGCCATGATCCATGGCAAGAATTAACAGTGAAATCTGTAGGAGAGAAAGAAGCGGATATTTATAAAACACCACAGCCTTAGGCAATAGTGTATCATATGCAAGAAATAAGATAAGGTTTAGCGATACATTAATTCGTTAACTATACAATGATCAAATTTATATGCTAGCAAATTCAAAAGTTCATTTAAGCATGGAAAGTCAAAACATTAATTGAATATAGAACATTGTTAGGTTGGTGTCAAAACAGAATAGAGTTAAGTGTATTAAGGTTATAAGATTACATAACTATGTTTTTTTTTCACATATACAAGACAATTTTATATTAATGAAAAATTTGTGTCATACATACATATCAAAGAAATCTCCCCACAAAGTCACATATCAGCCCACAAATATTACCATGTCCATACTAAGACAAGAGAACATCGAGGAAATATATAAAAAAACTGATAAGTCTAGAAAGCATCTAGAAGCTTCCCCACAATAAACCATGCCAAGGATATCATGTCCCCATATTGTGGGACTTTAAAAGTGTTGAGCATGATGAAATTCCTAAGGGCTCAAATTGACATTAATTATTCTTCCTAGGAAATTATTGCTAATAGTTATTTTAAGGCATGTATTTAATTTAATTTCATCCTTTTATTAATTATGCAATTAAATGATGTGGAAATAAACTTGCCAAGTCAAGTAAGCACTAGAGTCCAAAAATGTTACCAAAATTGAGAAAAGAGGAATATTTCAAGAAATGAAGCATAAATACAGCAGGAAAGTATGAAAAGCAAGAAAGTTCAGAAAAGAAGGAAAGTCAGAAAAAGAGGAAAAATAAGGAAAGACACAACAAAGGAAAGAAATGAATGTATGTCCACTCATGGGTGACCTATTCTCATAGGTCACCAAGCCAGGTAACTTGCTCAAAAGTTCAAAATTAATTCTATAAAAGAAGTATTCCAACTCCATTATTCAGTTTGGTTGTTGTGTATGCTAAGTTATGCTTATGTGAGCATTGCTTCGGAGTGTTGTGCCTCAAACTACTAGGAGATGAGCCCCAACCTTTCCATCTCCTCTCCTTCCACCCTAGTCTCTTCCATTGCAGTTATGGAGCACTATATTTCATAAATTGAAGGATTATCATATTTATGTTCAGCCTCCATCACTTTTAGGCCAAGCTCCAATGAAGCCCATGCTTCACCTATGCTCTCAACCCTTCCCGGGTGATGTTTTTGGCCACCTGCCTATCATTGTGAGATTCTTGATGTAATGGTCAGTGATTAATTTGATATATGATATATGATACTGATAAATACTGTATTTCTCTCTTTCAATTCTAAATACTAATCTCCATTAAATCTACATACTCAGTTTTAGATGTAAAAGCTTAACTAGTCACAAGAATGAGGGATTTGAGCCTCCTACTGTAATAATAATTGATTCTTTCCAATAAGAATTAAATTTAATGGTATGATATGGTGTAATATGATGTAATAGACTCTTCCAAATTACATTATCATGTATGATATGCTGCTGTTCCAAAATTTAAGCTTATTTTCTCACTCGTGCTAGATTACTAGCAATGTTTGACTAGTCTAGCCATAATTTAAATTTCGGGAGTTATAATTAGTAAATTTCGGTTCTGTAAGTTGATGAATATCACTGAAAGTTATACCTATCCATAAATTACCCCTTATTATATATTCTCTGAATCCATACTGTATTTTGGGATCCTCCACTGCCCAAGGTTTCACTATGCCAAAACTGCCGGAAAAAACCCAAATTTCTCCGAAACTACTAAGAACTTTCCAGAACTTATGAAAAATGTCCAAAAATATTTATTATGTTATATTAATTCTGTAACAACCCTCTGCAAGTTTCCAGAATCCCCTAGTTGAAACAGACTAAACTACTCTTCCTAGTTTCATGATTTGACTTCCCAGAAGCGTTGTAGTAGGTTTCCATGGAGCGGACTCTGAAACCTAAATGGAATAATATATAAATGTATTAGGAAAGAGGAAATTCTATTTCTGAAATGTCTTTGTTTTATTCCCACTGCTCACTCCTTTTGCTTGCAAAATTTCCTAGAAGAAATCCCTGATTTTCCCAGTCCGAGAAGGCTTTGTGTGAATTAATTCAAAGTTTAGAACTTTTAAATTAAATTATAGAATTAATTAGTGTTCATATATGAATAGCATACTCGGGACATTACAGTGGTATTATATCACTTTCATTGGCTCATCTTGTGGAAAGTAACTCTCAATGGAAAAGTAGCTCAATAATATCTTCAAGTTGCAGTTGTGGAATTAGTTCCAGTCATGGGAGATTAAGAATTTGAGTTGTATGAATAAGAGCATTAAAAAATGGATGATCGAGAAGATTTATGAATTTTGATGCAAATAATGTTGAAAGGGCTGAATTATGTATCCCAAAGCATCATTCAATCAGATCAAGGGACTAGAGAATTCCTTGCCAAGGAGTTGGCATGCAAACATGGAGAAGGGAGTAGTAGTGTATCTAAGCATGAAGGAAATAAAGTTGGAGAGTCTATGTTTTCAAAGACATTAACACATGTATTTTATTTGAAGACCAAGAATCCATAAAGAAAGGAACTAATTTGTTCCACTTCTCAAAGTAGAGGGGAAGAAAAGAGGACCGAAAGTGAAGTTTCATTAGAGCCATCTGCACATGGTTTCTTTGAGAAATTATTTAGGTTATCCATAAAGAGAGATCAAACTATTTGTAGAATCCATGAGGATGATGAGTCACCAAATCCTTTGTCAGAAGGAGATGAAGAAGATCCATGCACAACTAAAGATCCAACAGTCCAACATCTAGTTGTTAGTAACGTGGAAGGCGAAATGACTCCCAATTTATTTGTGGTTGATTCCAAGATAAGTGCAGAAGATATGGGGTAGATTGATGATGGTGATACATCTTTTGGATCTGATCCAGAAGAGAAACACAATTCATATTTATAGTCATCCCTTGAGCCTCACAAGGAAGCATAAATTGAGCACATCTCAGTAGGGTGTGAAGAAGAGAAATGGGTGGGTGAACAAGCCATCATAATTCCACCACATAAGGAGGAGAAAATGACACATGGCAAGTTAGTAAATTCTCATTTTCATGTGTCATTATGTAAATATGATATGGAAGCCACTTCCAGTGAAAACTTTAGAATGTTTGGACTCCCTAGTGATGAGGTTTAGAATTCTGGTGTAAAAAATGAATGCAGTATGAAGGATGAAACTTTGAGAGAATATATTTTTGGTGCACCAAGGATGAATGAGCAATTAAGTTGTAGTTGAAATTATGTTGTTGAGGACTTAAAATATGAATATATTTGCAGCAACAACATATGTATCAGATTTCAAAACTTCGAGTGCATTGTATAAAATTGATCCAGTGATGGAAAATGAAGAGGAGGAACATCTACAGGAACCTCATCTTCTTGCAGGGTCATTGAATATGAATGAACAAAATATCCAAGAGGCCTTGAAAATTCTCCATGACACTCATGCTTCAGTGATGGAAAATGAAGAGGAGGAACGTCTACAAGAACCTCATCTTCTTGCAGGGTCATTGAATATGGATGAACAAAAGATCCAAGAGGCCTTGAAAATTCTCCATGACACTCATGATTCAATGTCAAATATGTGTTGGGAATATGCTTTAATGTAAGAACAATATTCCTTTGAATCCATGGACAATATCCAAAAAGCAATGTCCACAATTAAAGGTAATTTCTCACAATTGCTTTCAGATAAAAATGACATGTTTGATCTTGTTGAGTTATTGCGGGAATAATCAGAGCATGATGAATAAATTATTTGCATATATGAAGAAGAGAACTACAAGCTCAAAGGTGAGTTGTTTTCCACCCAAGATTCTTTGAGATACACTCAAAGTGTCCTCTTAGAATCACAAATGAACATAGAACAATTCCAACTAGAGTGGCAAGAATTGACTGGATCCTCAATCTTTCCTGAGAGTCATCCCTTTTGGGTAAATGGCATAAAAAATTTCAGGGAGGAACCACATGAGTGGGTGGACCATAAGGAGCATTCTATTCAGTATGTGCTTGAAGAGTGTGTAGAACAATTTGATGAGAACCAAGCACTTGATTGCTTTCCAAGGAAACTTGAGTTGTTCCTTGAAGACAGTCACTCTCCCATGGAAGAATGGGATGAGAGAACCCAATTTGGTCCAGCCAATAATGAAAAAATTGCAGCCATAAGTATGATTAATGAAGGTTGCATAAATGCAAAGAAGGTTCACAGTTCTTTCCAACATGTGCTAGATTCAACAACACCAATGGGGAATGAACAATGGGTGAAGAATTTCTTTTGGTTTGTGTCACATGTACAACAAGGGGATCATGATTTGTCCCCATGGGAGATAAATACTATTGCAAAAGATGTGGCTGATTATAGATTATATAAATCAGCAAGAAATATCTCTGATTCATCCACTGGATGGTTAGAGACAGGAATCACTGAAGAGGAAAATTTAGAAGGTAAAATTTTATGTCTTGTTGCAAGAAAATTGTTTTTAATATTATTTATTTTCTATGATTTACAAGAAGTAGAGAAGGCATGTGTGTGCAGCCAATTTTGACAAGAAGGCATCAGATATACACTTACCTTCAATGTGTGGGTTAATTGATTGATTTTTTCACCCTTGGATCAATGGTAGAGAGTTGGTCCATTGGATGATAGAGGAGCACCTGTTGAGTTCCATAGAGACCATGATACCTCGTTATTTGAGGGAAACATGAACATGACTGATTTTGATACAAATTACTCTCTTTTGGAGAATAATTTTAGGACATGGGATCCTTACCCTTGTCACTTAAGTTTCATGGATAACACACTTGTTACTTGTGTGCATTGGTCACATGAGAAGTTTTTAGTTGGAATGGAAATATCGGTGGAATTGTGGCCTCACTTTTTGGAGGAATATTTGGGGATGTATAGTATTTCTTTGATTCATACCTACATTAGAGATTTTCATATCCTGATTGAGGGGCCCTCAAATATTTAGGTTTTCATTGGAAAGGATGATTTTCCAATATGGTGGATTCTAATGTTTGTATACTTACAGTTGAGGAAATGGGATCGAGGCATAAATTTTCCTGATAAGTTGTGTGGGAAGGAATTCTCACTGAAGGGGGTAGAATGCAACCAATGAGACCCTAGAATTACTTGTTTTGGAGAAACTTTACAGGTTGGATTGATGGACAAAGTCATCATTTTTTCACAATGGATTCATTCTCCAGTTCTCCTACATGATGAAAAAATTTGTAGCACTCCGGAGTGCTTCTCCTTGAGGACAACCATATTTGGGAGCGGAGAACCGTCATGTCCCAATATTTTGGGACATTAAAAGTGTTGACCATGATGAAATTCCTAGGGGCTCAAATTGACATTAATTATTCTTCCCAGGAAAAATATTGCTAATAGTTATTTTGAGGCATGTAATTAATTTAATTTCATCCTTTTATTAATTATGCAATTAAATGACGTGGAAATAAACTTGCCAATTCAAGTAAGCATTAGAGTCCAAAAATGTTGCCAAAAATGAGAAAAGAGGAATATTTCAGGAAAAGAAGCATAAATCCAGAAAGCAGGATAAAACAAGAAAAGAAGGAATGTATGAAAGGTAGGAAAGTTCAGAAAAGAAAGAAAATTCTTAAAAAGAGGAAAAATAAGGAAAGGCAAATCAAAGAAAAGAAAGGAAAGTATGTCCACTCATGGGTGACCTATTCTCACAGTTCACCAAGCCAAGTAACTTGCTCAAAATGTCAACCTTAATTATATAAAATAATTATTCCAACTCCATTATTCAGTTTGGTTGTTGTGTATGCTGAGTTATGCTTATGTGAGCATTGCTTCTGAGTGTTGTGCCTTAGACTACTGGGAGATGAGTTCCAGCCTTCCCATCCCCTCTCCTTCCACCCTCTTGACTTAAATTGCAGGTATGGAGATATATATTGAAAAAATTGAAGGATTATCGGAGTTATTTTCAGCCTCCATCACTTTTGGGTCTAGCTCCAGTGAAGCCCATGCTTCAGCTATGCTCTCAGCCCTACCCAAGTCATGTTTCGGGCCTCCTTCCTATCGTTGTGAGATTCTTGATGTAATGGTCAGTGATTATTTTGATATATGATATATTATAATTCTAAATATTTTATTTCTCTCTATCAAGTTGAAATAATATTTTCCATTAAATCTACATACTCAGTTTTAGATGTAAAAGCTTAACTAGGCACAAGAATGAGGGATTTGAGCCTCCTACTGTAATAATAATTGAGTGTTTCCCATGAGAATGAAATTGAATGGTATGATATGGTGTAATATTATGTAATATAATTAAAAATTAAATTATCAGGTCTGATATGCTGCTGTTCCAAAATTTAATCTTATTTGCTCACCCCTGCTAGATTATTAGCAATTTTTTACTAGTCTAGCCGTAATTTAAATTCTGGGAGCTATAAACAGTAAATTTTGGTTCTGTAAGTTGATGAATATCACTGAAAGGTATAAATATAAATAAATTACCCCTGATCATATATTATCTGAATCTATACTTCCTTTTTGGATCCTCAACTGCGCAGGGTTTCACTAAGCCAAAACTGCTGGGAAAAAACCAAATTTCTTTAAAACTAATCAGAACTTTCAAGAACTTCCAAAAACTATCCAAAACTATTTATTATATTATATTAATTATGTAATAACCCTCTGCAAGTTTCCATAAGCCGCTGGTTGAAACAGACGGAACTACTCTTCCTAGTTTCACAGTTTGACTGCCTAGAGGCGTGGTAGCAGGTTTCCCTGGAGCGGACTCTGAACCGTGTTACCAACTTTTTTGTACCATAGTTGGGTTACCTAAGGAGCCATTGGTTGATAGAATTGTTCAAAGTCTAATTCCATTGTATCAGTTTATCTGTCTTCTTGTCTAGCCAATATTGGCTAGTCACTTTTTTGATTGAATAATTTTGACCATGGCCCCGCGGGGTTTGTAATAAAATGTGCTAGTAGGATATTTTTGAGTGGTTCAGTCTCCTGAGACGTAGAATATCAAATAGGGTATTTCAAGTAATTTTTTTCCCCTGACAATTATGCTTTTCTTTCAGCCGAGTATAATTGATGAGGTTTTCTCCTACTTCCTCCAAAGCTGGAATGCCCGATGTTGAATTTTGGGCCTTGGCGGGTTATTAGAGACCAACTGAGTGTTATAAGCCTACTAGAAATTATTTATATAGATCATTGTCATGTCCTCAGTCATCTTAACACATAACATTTTTTTGGAAAAATCTTTTTTGAACAGTAAAAAAATATTTTTTAATTTTTAATTACTTTTCCTAAGTTTTTTGGGTTAATTTTTCCATAAATTAAATGGAAAAAACCCATTCGTGGTAAGTCGGTCAATCGGGCTCCGAATTCAGTGATTGATGGCTCTAACCTAAAGCCAGCCAAAAATCATTCTTGATCAGCCAGCCAGTCAGAACCAACTTTCAGATCAACAATCCGACACATAATGCCTTTTTTCTCAAAAAAGTCAGTTTTGAGTAAAGAAATGAATTTTTATTAAAAAATGATTATTTTGGAGAAAAATAAAAATCTCCAAATTAATCCAAATTCAATAAAATAAAAGGCTAAATGACATCTCATGGAGCACTTATGATAATTGGATTTATCATAACTCAGCTTCAGTCATCATTAAGAGAGCAATTAATTTATTATCAGTTATCAGACATGTCATCTCCAACTAAAGATGAGATGGATAGATCTCATTGGTATAGTGATTTGATCGCAATGAATACTGAAGCTTACACCATCAGTAGGCTTCCCATACCTAATAAAGTAGGTTTCCAGACCTAGCAGGTAGCTTTCCCATGCAGCAGGGTGCCTCCTTCAGTAGCTCATGCCCCTCTCTCTCTTGAGGGCTCCTTCCACACATGTGGTCTCATCTGTGGGTGGATTTCAGTGTTTAGGGTGGAGTGGGGGCACCTTGCCTAGGTGGAGGCCTCCCCTCACTCCCAGTTCTCCAATTTAGGTTTGGACCTCTGTTTGGTGGCCAGGGTGGTTAGGGTTTGAGGTTTGGTTTTAGGGTTTTAGCACTCTCTCATTGTATAAATAGAGGCTCTTTCAGCTCTATCAGGGTGGATGATTGATGTAAAGAACCTATGGTAAAATATTGTAATGCTTGTTGCTCTTATGCAACCTATTTTGTAATAAAGAAAGGCTTTGGAGGCTCATGCTGTGTCGATCCTGGGTGCATATGTTCCTGCTAATGAGGTGAAATTGTTCTAGTTTATTTACTTTTGATAATGTGTGGGTATTAATACATGCTTTAGAGGGCTTCTAGAAGCACATAGGAATAGGTATTTGTAGCTTCAAGTTACCTGTTTATCTCATTTAGTTTCAAAACCCTCAAAGAGCATTGTTTTATTCAGCTGTATTTCATGCTTTTGAGATTTGATTAGTAAATAATACATGTTTTAACCTCCATGTTGCTAAGCGTATAAGATTTCTTTGTAGATCACTTCATTGTACCAAGTAAGAGGCCGAGGTAAGTTGCATCTACTCTTCTTGGAGGAAAGCATATGTACCTAGCAGCTGCATGCCATTGGGATCCAAGGTGATTTCAGGGATTCAAGATCCAAGTGGTTCATTTTCTCCATTCACTCTCAAGTCAAATTTTCTCATTATTTTACTTTATGTTGCAAGCAGTATCTTGATGTATAAAGTAAATGTTTTGCATCTACTTTCTTCCATTTCTAGATCTAGGAAGTGTTCTTTCTCTTAGATCTAGTTGGTATTTGAAGCAGCACAAAGTTCATATATTTTGCTCAAATGCTAGGTGTATTTTTGTAGTATATTCTATCGTTTAACCCATCATTTTGTAGGTAAATAGATCGCTGGTTTTTTCTCTCTCCATGACAGGTTAAGCGGGAAAACTTGCAAAAAACTTCCCATTGTTCCTCTTCTTAATCTCTTTTCTACCGGTTGCTTTGCTTTGCTTATTTTACCTCTTCTTCATTGTTGCCCTGTTAGTACCTTTTTTACCATCCCTTTTTCTCTTTTTGGACAGCCCTAGTGTGCCCTAGCTATCTTCCTCTTTTTGCCTCTTTTTTGCTCAAATTTTTGGGCTTTCTTTAACCTTGTTTTTGGCCATTTCTTTTACTTTTTGTTCACTGTCCCATTTTGCCTTTTTTATGACAGCCACTTATTTCCTCTTTCTCTGTCCCATTTTGCATTTTTTATGACAGCCACTTATTTCCTCTTTCGCTGCCCTATTTTCTTCCATTTTGTTCATCCCTTAGCTTCTTAGTTAGCTGCCCTATTTTCCCCTTTCTTTGGTTTTGATTCTTGCTTAGTTTGTTTTCCTTCGTTCTCTCATCTTCTATTGTTTCAGCCCTCTTTTCTTTTGTTATTTTTTACTCTCTTCAAACTTCTTCCCTTTTTCCCTTTTCAAAGTTTAATAAAAGATCTCAAAAGTAAAAATACAAGGCACTCTCCTTTTTATAGCTTAGAATATTTGTAGAATTATTTTACCTTTATTTGAAAAGTCCTTTAAAGGATCAGGTTCCTTAAGGCACACTATATAAATTTTAATAAAAGATCTTTGTTTGAGTGGGGTTTTTAAGTCCCCACTCTCTTCCTCCCCCATTTGGGGAGGCTTGTGTTGTGTGCATGCTTTGATTAGTGTTACTTTTCATCATTCATTACATCTCATGCTTATATCATTAATTGTTAATTCATCATTGCTAAGTTGATTATTCAATTTAATTGTTTATCTTTATAAGTTAACCAACTACTTAAATCTCTTGAATCTCACCATAAGGTGGATCAAGAGTGATCTCTATTGGAGAGTCTAAGAAACTAATATCATCTTGTGCTTGTTTAATCAATTAATAATCCATAAGTAAGACTCTTGAACTTGCAGAAACACAAGTCCAGAGCATTCTCTACCGGAGAACATTTTAGATTTGCATAATCTTTGCATTAGCTTCATATAGATTAGCTAAGTCTCTTGAACCATGGTCATAAAACGAGGTCAAGAGCGCTCTCTGTTAGATATTTTTTAACTTAATAAAATTCGCAACTCACACCCCTTTAATTAATTAACCTCCTTCCCTCCTTGTAGGAGTATGCTCTTATTAATCTTGCATATTGATCTAAGAACTAAGAATCAATCTCATCAAAGAATAATCAACAAATACTCATGAAATGGTGTTAATCGGAACCAGAATGGTTTCCTCTCTGTATATTCAAATAAACAATGAATAGTTACAATAACAATGTCAAGCAATAGCTTGAATCAATGAGGAATTCGAATACCTAAGGAGGCAATTCGAATTCAATGAGTGAGTCTAGCTTAACTGACTCTAAACCATTGGTTCACACTCAGTTAATCACTTGAACAAAACCATAATTGACTCACCAAATCCTAACTGAAGTCGAATTGTAATAAATGACTGAATCTCAACTGAAGGAGATCAAACACATGTCATAGGAAGCTAACCATCAAGTGCTAGTGCTCCATTACTTCAATGAACTCCGATGATGTTAACTGAAACTGAACTGATCATCAGAAGTTGGTGGAGGCACCCTTGTTGACTCCAAATCATTAAATAATATTAAATAATCATTAAATAATATATTTAATGAGAGGAGGTGCCTTAACTGATTGTTTGAATTGATTGTAACCACCAGTTAGCAATTAGGTGCATTAATATCACTCAGATCACCCTCGGAGTGCTCCACTTAGCCTCCTTGACTGTAGGAGAAGACTATGTTAGCCTCATTGACTATCGGTAGGCATGTGTGTGACTGTATGATGGAAATTAATGCTCCACTGATGTCAATTAATGTCAATTATACTTAGGATAGTGGTTTAACTAGGCCAATTAGACCAAAAAGAGTGTGTATGGTAGTAAATGTCTCCAACATCCCCCCTTAAGCTATACTCAAGAATAGTTAGGAAACATAGATGCATAAAAATGCTAGGGCCCCATAAACAAAGGCCACATGTCACCCTGTACAATAAAGTAATTGCTTAATATAACCAAGGAAATGGGGAAAACCTCATGGGAAAAATACCCCCCCTCAAACAAAGCAGTAAATCAAGAATTGGTTCTTATATGCAGCAACATCCTGAGACTATGCATGTGAACCTCTAAATACAAAATAAATGAATATGTCTGGAGGAATCTTCCACTTTGGAAGAATAACAATGCACTCAACTAAATTAGAAATATAAACAGCTACACGGTGAAAACTGGACCCATGTAGAGTAGCTGAAATCATCTGAAGAGAGAGCAAAGTTTCTTGAGGATTTGAACCATGTGTGGAACACTCAAGAAACTAATATGTTTCAGCCTTGGAAAGCAAACCATGAGTGGTAAAATTAGCCCCAATTTTTAGGAGCAAGTGTCCAATCGGATGCAGTATGTCTTCCTCTTTACTAGTTCTGTGAGGAGATGAGCATGTGACCAAAGGTAGAGAATCCATGGGACTCTGGAGAGAAAATGCTTGAGATCCATAATTTTATATAGCTTTATAAATATCTAATGGTTCACAAAATAAAATATCAGCAACCTCATAAGAGCAAACTAACACCAAATCCCCAGCAACAAAATTGAACAAGAACTGCGGTACTTGATTTTTCACACCGAAATTGGTGAGAGCAGATTCAAGCATGATTGAAAGCTCTTGGATTTTAAAATATGAAAAAATAATATCATATAAGAATGTAAATCAGATATAAATAACTTCACAACAGATCCAAAACTATGAAATTAAATCAAATCCCCAGCAGCAGTTTTGTAGGAGACTTGCGGTACTTGTTTCTTCACACCGTTGATGAGAATAGCTACAAGCAGTACTGAAGGTTTATGAACCTGAAATTTTGAACCAGGAAATATCATATCAGATACAAATAAGATCATATAATATCCAATAAGGTTCATATCAGATCCAAAATTATGGTCAACCGAGACGGTGGATGCACAGTTGTCTTTTTCTTCAAAATTCAGAAATTTGGTGCATGCAATCCTACAGGATTTTGCTGAAAGATCTAGATCATGGGGAGCGAATGTGTCACTCTTATAATCTGATATTTATTCCAAAATATCCAATTTTTTACATATTTTCACACCAGCAGCAGCATTAGAGGGAGAAAAATCAAATTTCTCTTCACTTTCTGAAGCAATTACTGGTAAATTTTGCACAGAATTCAAAGAAAAATCACTGGTGAATGTTTGCATGGAAGTGCAGCAGTATTTTTATTCAATATCAAATATTTGAGTGTATTATTTTGTTTCATCAATATGAGGATATGATATATCAGATATCTCACGAACTTCCGGAGCATCAAGAGAAGGAGTCACTGCATGCACACTTTCTTCAATTCGGATTGAATGTGTAGAAGATTCTGCTTCATCTTCATCTTGAACAACTTCATCAGAGAGAGTAGAGGCTGATACTTTTGAGTAAAGAACTCTTGTAGTGCTGGATGTGATTTCCAAAGTACTATTATGATCCTCATTGTGCTTGCCAAAGGTTCTGTCCAATTTTGTCCAGAGATCCTTTGGGTGTTCAGCATAACCATTAAGGTAGTACAAGCTAGGAGAAAGGGCCAGACATATTGATCCAAAATCTCTGTCACCGTCATTTAGCCAATCATTATCATTCTCATAAGACTCTTTTCCAAGTCCAATAGACAACTCATAGAGATCTTGTCTCTTCAGAGATGCAATCATCTTCAACTTCCATTCCGAATAACTTGTGAATGGGGTGAGAAGAGAGATTGATGAGTCCATTCAAAGTTGTACCTGTTAAAACCTACAAATCGAAACAAAAAGGACACCATAAGGTCGGAAAGCCTGCACATTTTAGGCTTTCATCACACCCAGCATAGTCAATCAAGAAAGCTTGATCAACAAGTTCTTTACTTGGGGTATTAAGTGGTAAGCTTTGGCTTCTGGTGCAATGCTGGATTTTTGAGCTATTGCTCAAATTTCATGGAGAAATCTGTCAAAAAGCTTGTTTTTGAGAGATGGATATTTTTCCCATCGTATTCTCTAATACCATATTAATATTGTACATTGATCTAGAAACTAAGAATCAATCTCATCAAAGAATAATAAAAAAATACTCATGAAATGGTGTTAATCGGAACCCGAATGGTTTTCTCTCTATATATTCAAATAAACAATGAATAGTTACAATAACAATGTCAAGCAATAGCTTGAATCAATGAGGAATTCGAATACCTGAGGAGGAAATTCAAATTCAAGGAGTGAGTCTAGCTTAACTGACTCTAAACCATTGGTTCACACTTAGTTAATCACTTGACCAAAACCCTAATTGACTCACCAAACCCTAACTAAAGTTGGAGTGCAATAAATGACTGAACCTCAACTGAAGGAGAACAAACACATTTCATAGCAATCCAACCATCAAGTGCTAGTGCTCCATGACTTCAATGAACCTCGATGAGGTTAACTGAATCTGGAATGATCATTAGAAGTTGGTGGAGGCACCCCTGTTGAATCCAGATCGTTAAATAATATTAAATAATCATTAAATAATATATTTAATGAGAGGAGGTGCCTTAACTGACTGTTTGAACTGATTGTAACCACTAGTTAGCAATTAGGTGCATTAATATCACTCAGATCACCCCTGGAGTGCTCCAGTTAGCCTCCTTGGCTGTAGGAGAAGGCTATGTTAGCCTCCTTTACTGTAGGTAGGCATTGGTGTGACTGGATGATGGAAATTAATGCTCCACTGATGTCAATTAATGTCAATTATACTTAGGATAGTGGTTTAACTAGGCCAATTTGACCAAAAAGAGTATGTATGGTGGTAAATGTCTCCAATAGCTTTGACCGATCTTAGATCGGAATACCCAGAAATGGAATTGGATCTCTACACCCCACAAGATGAACTTAACTAAAAATTTTCCCCATAACCAACACACCGGTGTTGTTCGATAAATACCAAGGTATGTGGGAAAATTCCAAGTGTGGGCGTCGTGCTACATAATCTGGGCACTGGTCGTTAAGTTATTGAACACTTACATTTGACCCCAGACATGTTCGTCATGTCTTCGAATGGAGCCACTGAAGGTATTACCGGTTAGGACATCCTGCTACCATAAGTGAAGATCACAAGTAAAAACTCTTAAAACTTACCAAGAGCACTTGCAAAACCTAACATTCACTGGAATCTTTTGGGATTCATATATTTACACTCAAAGCATCTTTGATAAGTTGAATCCATAAGCACTGGTCCTATCTTTTACGCATTGTTGATAATCTGAGCCATTTGTCCATCGAATGTTTGATTATAAATCATATCTGTGAATGCTTTATCTATTTTGAAGTTCTCAAATATTTGTCTATCTTTCAATTCCGGTGATAGCAACGTGGATTTCTTTGTCTTAGGATCAATTCATCACATTAATCATCTTAAATCACAATAACTCCTAAACAATACCCATCCACATATGAAACATCTAAAAATTAACTTAAACATTGAGCTATAGAAAACTCCTTGTTAGGGACTACCCCACTTGGCTTCGTTATGAGTTAAACGAAGGAGCTAGGAGTAGGTGACAGTACCTAGCTTTGTACTTGACCCTAAGGTCACACCTCTCCCACTTTCTGAAGTGAGGCGACAACTTTCAAAATATTTCTGTTGCTGGTGTGCAATTAGCGGACAAGATCTTTTGGCGCCGTTGCCGGGGACAAATATTTTTGTGACTGGACGACCATTGTTTCTGTTAGTCTTTTACCTTTTTATCCTTTTTGGTAGATTTTTAGTCCAATCACTCTCTGAAATTAGACTTAAGTCCACCTGTCAACTCCACTGTCAGTTAACACCTCAAGGTATTCCACTCGAAGAAACTCTGTAGGTTTGGTCAATTTCATTCCTAACCCCGAAAAGGTCTTAAGGAGTAGATTAAAAAAACTATCTTCTCATAGGATCCTTGCAGAACTTGGATCTGAGTCTGTTTTAGACATCCATCTTTTATTTCCAGAAAACTTAGAAAATTTGCAAAATAATAACTGTTTCCTTAATCCAATGGCCGAGTTTTTTACTCAACTTAACTTTGCTCAGAAAGCAGGTCATCCTCATGATATCTCTGACAAAGCTATCGACAAGCTTACGACATATAATGGCACTGATGCCTCCCTCTCTGCTGAGAAGCATATCAGGAATTTCACCAGACACTGTGGTTCCCATGTCAGGTGTACTAATAGGCATGAAGATGTTTACATGAACTTGTTTGCCTTGTCTTTGGATGGCAAGGCTGGAAACTAGTACGATAATTTTCTGGACAATTCTTTCGCCACCTTAGCAGACTTCAAGGCTGCTATCCTTGGAAAGTTTGGCAGCAGAAAGTTGCCT
The DNA here is from genome assembly GCA_001517045.1 of Pseudotsuga menziesii. Classification (NCBI taxonomy): domain Eukaryota; kingdom Viridiplantae; phylum Streptophyta; class Pinopsida; order Pinales; family Pinaceae; genus Pseudotsuga; species Pseudotsuga menziesii. The sequence continues at coordinate 777,456 of LPNX010569413.1, read as the reverse complement.
AGACATCTAGTAGCAGCTTTGACCAACATAAAAAAAATATGAAACTGAATCAATGGATGGCTTCAACAACAGGTTCACTGAATTAGCAAATTCCATCCCTACCACTTACTCTCCTCTGGAAGCTTCTGTTTTGGACTATTACATCGAAGCTTTGAGTGGTAAAATCCAATACCAAAATAGAGATAAGGAGCTGGCTACTTTACTTCTAGCTCAGGGTTTGGCTGTCAAAATTGATAAGAATATGCAGTAATCTGGTGAGTCTAACCTCCACGGCTATTCAAGGTCTTCCACTCGTTTGAAAATTAGTGAGCCCAAAGACAAGGATCCTTTATCAGCTATGAAGGATGCCTCCGAAAAATAGATGATCGATATGAAAAGGGAGATGAAGAAGAATATGGAGGAGGCAGAATAGAAACATTTAGCATAGTTAAAGGAAATTCAAAATAGGGTAATAACAATGGAAAGAACTCAAACTCAGCCTACTCCTAGGACTTTTCCTACCAAGCCAACAGGGCAGAGAAAGAATACCAACCATGAGCAGAGGCCTCCTCATCAGCTAGAGGACACTAATGTGGTTGAACCTTACAACCATTTTGTAGGGCATGTAGAGATTTCCATGAGGAATCTGGCTCCCATTATGCCTGTTATGTCCAGGAGCATGGTTATCCCAAGGGGTGCAGTCCTAGTACGTCTACAAGTGAGCCTGAATTCATTCACAATGTCGAAGACATCTATGTTGACCACAAGGATAGTTGAAATCAAGCTAACCAGTTTCATCAACGGTTTGATTACTTAATTGAGTATTGCAGGGAAATGCCTTAGAATAGTAACAATGTTCAAAATTTCAAAGGCATGACATATCAAAGAAGACCTAGGGAAGGACCATCTACCCAAACTGCTCCAAAGGTAACAATTTCTGACATCCCTCCTTAAATAGATGATAATTCAAATTCTGTTGCTCTAACTTTTGATTTAGGTAGTTGGTTAGCAAACTCTAAAGTCCCGGTTCCCGTGCTTGAATTGTGTAAAATTCCTGGTCAAAAGGAGAAATTGTTGAAAATGCTTGAGGCTCAAATTAACAATGATCCCCCTCCTACCTCAAAAATAGTAGCACTGGAAAAACCTAAACCTCCAAAGAAAGTAATTTTTTCCAACACTATAGAACAGCCTCCTCCTAGTCAAGAAAATGTTTGCAGAGATCCCCCTGTAATATTGCATACTAGGGACCCAAGAAAATAAGATCACCCACCCTTCTACATGTCATTGATAATAGGTGATTTTCTCCTGCACAACTGTATGCTAGAATAAGGATCAGGATCAAATATTATGACCACGAATGTTATGCAACAACTTGGCCTTAGAACCACTCACCCTTAGCAAAATGTATGTGCCATGGATTCTAGACCTGTCAAAGTTGAGGGTATGATTGAAAGGAAAAATGTGAGATTAGAAAAATATATGGACATGCATGTTACCATGGATATTCTCGTCATAGATGTACTAGATAAATGGGGCATGCTCTTATCCAGAAAATTCGGTGCAACTTTAGGGGGATCCATCCAAATGGACTAGACTTACGCCACCGTACCTGCATTAGTAAACTCATTAGTTAAGTTACATCTGGAGAAAGAATGAAGACATCATGTAGAAAATCTAGGGAATCATATCAAATGAGTATGTCAACTACTCAGGTGAACTAGGGATGTACCAGATTAACTGCACTTTCTTAGAGCCTATCCATGAAGAAATAAAAAACGAAAAGCTTAATGAATTATGGAGGATGAAATTTGATGGAGCCTATTACAAAGTAAGAAAGGGTGCTGGAATAGTCATTATGTCACCTGAAGGTAAAGTTTTCAACTTTGATTTTAGATTAGAATTTGAGGCAACCAACAATGTAGCTAAATATGAGGCACTTCTACTGGCCATTGAGATTGCCAAGGACATGGGGATTAAGTTGCTTGATATTAAAGGGGAATTTGATTTGATTGTCCAATAGGTTAAGAGTTAGTTTGCATGTAAGTGTCAAATACTTAAGAAATATAGAAATGCAATCCGAGATACAATGGAATTCGTTGATGCCATTAACTTAGAAGCAGTCCCTAGAGATCAGAATAGTGCCTCCGACAGACTTGCAGTTTCAGCATCAACTCTTCAGCCATCAGATGAGATGTTAGAGGGGAATTGTCCATTAGAGATTAACTTCAGACCTTCTATTCCTGATAATGTTGAACATTGGCAAGTCTTGAAAGACAATGAGCATATTTTGAGATTCATTCATTATGTTGATGAATTCCTTAATTTTAAAGTAAATGATCAAGAAGAAAACAAAGAATATTATGGAGAAGGTGACCAGTTTAACAATCCTGTCCCACGAGGCCTAGTTGCATTAGAAAAAATATTTGACAAATAGGACAGAAGAAAAAGGAATCTTGAGCAGATGAAACTAGGAGATTACATTGAAATCAACATTGGGAAAGAAACAAAACCCAAAATTATAAAAATTGGAAAAGGTACTTTCGAAAAAGAAAGGAATAGACTCATAAACTTGGTCAAAGAGTATATGGATGTATTTTCCTTTACTTATGACGAGCTCAAATATTATAGGGAAGATTTATTTAAACATACTATTCCCCTAAATCCAGAATGTAAAAAAGGCAAGACTTTCAGACAAAAAATTCGGCAATAAATCCTAACTTAACACCAATCATCAAGAAGGAGTTAGAGAAAATGCTAGCAGCAAGAATAATAGCTCCCACTAGACATTGCACATGGTTCTCTAACTTAGTATTTGTAAGGAAGAAGAATGGGAGCATAAGAATATGTATAGATTTCAGGAATCTAAACATAGCATGTCAGAAGGACAATTACCCCCTCCCCAACATGGAGACCCTCCTCCAATGGGTAACTGGATCGAGCATGATGTCGATGCTGGATGGTTTTTGGGCCTATAATCAAGTAGTCATTCAAGAGGAGGATAGGAATAATACCACCTTCAGAACTCCTTGGGGAACTTTTGAGTATCTGAGAATGCCCTTTGGATTTTTAAACACAGAAGCTACTTTCCAAAGGGCCATGGATTATGATTTCAAGGAGTTGATTGGCAAAGTCATTGAGATCTATGAAGATGATCTCACTATCTTTTCGAAGGAAATATCCAGCCATGTTGGTCATCTTAGGCATATTTTCCAGCGGTGTAGGAAGTATGGCATTTCTCTGAATCCGGCTAAGTCGGTGTTAGGCATAGAAGAGGGAAAACTCTTAGGACATATCATCAAGAAAGACGGTGTCAAAATTGATCCTGAGAGAGTAGAGGCCATAAAAAATATCCCTCTCCCTAAGAGTGTTAAAGCCCTTCAGTAATTTAATGGTCATATCAATTTTATCAGGAGATTCAGTCCAAACTTGGAAGAATTAATGAAACCCATGCAGGCCTTACTCAAGAAAAATGCTAAGTTTGTGTGGACCACTGAAGGAAGGAAATTCTTTGATTCAATAAAGAATTCCATTACCAGGTCTCTGGTCTTAGTCAGCCCATACTACACAAAGGATTTCATGATCTTTTCATTTGCCTCTGAAGATACCATTTTCGATGTGTTTCTCCAAAAGAACTCCAAAGGATTCGAGCAGCCCATAGCATTTATGAGTAGAGCCTTGCATAATTTCGAGCTAAAGTATACCATCATGGAGAAGCAAGCTTATGCCTTAGTCAAATCATTAAAACATTTTAGGACTTATATCGGGTATTCCAAGGTTACTGGATATGTTCCCCACACTGCAGTCAAGGATATCCTTTCTCAAAAGGATTGTTTAGGAATAAGGGGTACATGGGTATCCAAGATTCAGGAGTATGACCTTGAGATAAAACCTACTAAATTAATCAAGGGACAAGTGCTGGCAAGAATGCTTACAAAAAATAAGGAAGAAGCCATTGAAATGATTGTAGAAAATGATATCCCACAACCTACCATGACTCCTGCCCTTCAAAACCTTGACAACCATTGGTATTCAGACATCATTTTATTTCTTCTCCATCTCACTTTCTCGAATCACCTCAAATGACACAAGCATAGGGCTTTGAGACTTAAGACCGCTAGGTATTTCCTTACCCAAGAGGGTCTGGGTTGGACGAACCCAGATGGTATTATACTTAGGTGCATCAACGAAGAGGATTCTAAGAAGATATTAGTAGAGTTTCACTCAGGATTTTGTGGAGGCCACTATGCAGCAAATACAAATATCCACAAAATCTTGAGAGTTGGTTACTATTGACCAACCATTTTTGCAGATGCTCACAAGCATATCAAGTGTTTCCAAGAGTGCGAGCTGTTCACTGGGAAGCGAAAGTTGGCAGCTCTTCCCCTTACTCCAGTTGTTGTCCTTGCCCCTTTTCAACAATGGGGGCTCAATTTTATTGGAAAATTCAAGGATAATTCCAACAATGGTTTTTGTTGGATTCTCACAGTAACTGATTACTTCACCAAGTGGGTAGAGGCTATACCCACTAAGACTTCCACTGAGAAGGTTGTTATAGATTTCATCGAGGAAAGAATCATCACCAAATTCGGGACTCCCTTAAAAATAAAAACCAATAATGCCAAAGCCTTCAGTTCCGAAAAAATGAATGACGTATGTTTTAAGTATGGCATTATCCTATCCCACTCATCTGATTATTACCCACAAGGCAATGGATTTGCTGAGTCCACCGATAAAAAAATTAATGTTAATCTGCAAGAAGACTATGGGGGATAATAAGAGATCATGGGATAGTAAAATTAAGTATGTTGTGTGGGTGGATAGAATCACTAAGAAGAACTCAACTGGTAAATCACCTTTTGAGCTGGTGTATGGACTCACAGCCACCCTTCTGATCGGTATGCAGATTCCGATATTTAGGATGCTAAGTGAGTATGGCATAGAACAGGAAGAAATGGAGTAGAGAATAAACCAGATTATAGAATTGGATGAATCCCAAAGAGCTGCCCTTGATTAGTCACTCAGACATCAGGAAAGTCTGAAGGGCACTTTTGATAAGTCATCTAGGCCGAGAGCTTTCCAAATTGGAGATATTGTTCTCTTATGGGATAAGAGAAGGGAGAAGCCTAGAAAATATGGGAAATTTGACAGCCTTTGGAAAGGCCCGTTTATCATCCGCGACACAGTTGGTACCAATTCTTTTTTCCTTAACACTATGGACGGAGAAATTTTAAACCTGCCCATGAATGGCCAACAATTGAAGCCTTTCTATCAAAACAACCTCCAATATGACCAAGGGGTCATCATAGGGATTTTCTAAACCCAACCTTGTTGTATTTCGATGGAATTTACTTTTGTATCATATGTTATGTATCATAACTTTGTAGAATGCTGCATTAAAGCTTTTACTTTTGTATACTAGCATTTGTATCATATTTCATTCTATATATGCCGAAAAAGAAGAAGTTTATTTCCATGTACTTTATTTTCAAAAAAAGAAAAAAAAATATTTTTTGGTATTACATCATGGCATATTTTTATCATATACATGGAAATGAGACACTTTTGTTTACATGCAGGTACCAGAGATTCTTGGATTCTCAGGCACTCTTTTTTATCAATAGATCAAACAAGTACATGTCCCACAGTTGGAGCCAGATGTTACCAACTTTTTTGTACCACAGTTGGATTACCTGAGGAGCCGCTAGTTGACAGACTTGTTCAAAGTCTGATTCTAGTGTATCAGTTGATCCGTTTGCTAGTCACTTTTTTATTTGAATAATTTTGACCATGGCCCTGCGGGGTTTGTAATAAAATGTGCTAGTAGGATATTTTTGAGTGGTTCGGTCTCCTGAGATGTAGAATCTCAAATAGGGTATTCCAGGGATTTTTTTGCCCCTGACAATTATGCTTTGCCTTCAGCCGAATATAATTGAGGAGGTTTTCTCCCGCTTCCTCCAAAGCTGGAATGCTCGATGTTGAATTCTGGGTCTTGGGGGGTTATTAGAGCCCAACTGAGTGTTATAAGCCTACTAGACATTATTTAGATAGATCATGGTCATGTCCTAAGTCATTTGGACACATAAAAAAATTTCAAAAAAATCTTTTTCGAACAGTAAAAAATTATTTTTTAATTTTTTAATTTTTAATTACTTTTCCTAATTTTTTTGGGTTAATTTTTCCATAAATTAAATGGAAAAAACCCGTTCGTGGTAAGTTGGTCATCCAGACTCTAAATTTAGTGATTGATGGCTCTAACATTAAGCCAAAAATCATTCTTGATTAGCCAGCCAGTCAGAACCAACTTTCAGATCAACAATCGGACACATAATGCCTTTTTTCTCAAAAAAGTCAGTTTTGAGTAAAGAAATGAATTTTTATTAAAAAATGATTATTTTGGAGAAAAATAAAAGTCTCCAAATTAATCCAAATTCAGTAAAATAAAAGGATAAATGACATCTCATTGATCACTTATGATGATTGGAGTTATCATAACTCAACTTCAGTAATCATTAAGAGAGCAATTAATTTATTTTCAGTCATCATACATGTAATCTCCAGCTAAAGATGAGATGGAGAGCTCTCATTGGTCCTGTGATTTGATCAAGGTGAATACTAAATCTTACACCATCAGTAGGATTCCCAGACCTAACAAAGTAGGTTTCCATACCTAGCAGGAAGCTTTCCCATGCAGCAGGGTGCCTCTTTCAGCAACTCACACCCATCTCTCTCCTGAGGGAACCTTCCACATGTGTGGGCTCATATGTTGGTGGATTTCACTGTTTAGGGTCGAAGTGGGGGCGCCTTGCCTGGGTGGAGGCATCCCCTCACTCCCGGTTCTCCGATTTAGGTTTGGACCTCTGTTTGGTGGCCAGGCTGGTTAGGGTTTGAAGTTTGGTTTTAGGGTTTTAGCACTCTCTCATTGTATAAATAGAGGCTCCATCAGCTCTATCAGGGTGGATTATTGATGTAAAGAACCTCTGGTAAAATATTGTAATTCTTGTTGCTCTCATGCAACCTATTTTGTAATAAATAAAGGCTTTGGAGTCTCATGCTGTGTGGATCCTGGGTGCATATGTTCCTGCTAATGAGGTGAAATTGTTCTAGTTTCTTTACTTTTGATAATGTGTGGGTATTAATACATGCTTTAGAGGGCTTCTATAAGCACGTAGGAATAGGTATTTGTAGGTTCAAGTTACCTGTTTATCTCATTTACTTTCAAAACCCTCAAAGAGCATTGTTTTATTCAACTGTATTTCATGCTTTTGAGATTTGATTGTTTTAACCCCCATGTTGCCAAGTGTATAAGATTGTTTTGCAGATCACTTCATTGTACCAAGTAAGAGGCTGAGCTAAGTTGCATCTACTCTTCTTGGAGCAAAGCATATGTACCTAGCATCTCCATGCCATTGGGATCCAAGTGATTTCAGGGATTCAAGGTCCAAGTGGTTCATCTTCTCCATTCACCCTAAAGTCAAATTTTCTCATTATTTTACTTTATGTTGCAAGCAGTATGATCTCTAAAGTAAATCATTTGCATCTACTTGCTTCCATTTCTAGATCTAGGAAGTGTTGTTTCTCTTAGATCTAGTTGGTATTTGAAGCAACACAAGATTCATATATTTTGCTCAAATGCTAGGTGTACTTTTGTAGTATATTCTATTGTTTAAACCATCATTTTGCAGGTAAATAGCTTGCTGGTTTTTGCTCTCTCCATGACAGGTTAAGCGGGAAAACTTGCAAAAAACTAAGGAATTAAGCTGCAAAAAATTCCCATTGTTCCTCTTCTTAATCCCTTTTCTACCGGTCGCTTTTCTTTGTTTATTTTACCTCTTCTTCATCGCTTCCCTGTTAGTACCTTTTTTACCATCCCTTTTTCTCTTTTTGGACAGCCCTAGTGTGCCCTAGCTTTCTTCCCCTTTTTGCCTCTTTTTTGCCCAAAATTTTGGGCTTCCTTTAACCTTGTTTTTGGCCATTTCTTTTACTTTTTGTTCACTGTCCCATTTTTCCTTTTTTATGACAGCCACTTATTTCCTCTTTCGCTGCCCCATTTTGCATTTTTTATTGCAGCCACTTATTTCCTCTTTCGCTGCCTCGTTTTCTTTAATTTTGTTCATCCCTTATCTTCTTAGTTGGATGCCCTATTCTCCCCTTTCTTTGGTTTTGATTCTTGCTTAGTTTTTTTTCCTTCCTTATCTCATCTTCTATTCTTTCAGGCCTCTTTCCTTTTGTTCTTTTTTACTCTCTTCAAACTTTTTCCCTTTTCCCCTTTCAAAGTTTAATAAAAGATCTCAAAAGTAAAAATACAAGGCACTCTCCTTTTTACAGGTTAGAATATTTGTTGAGTTATTTTACCTTTATTTGAAAAGTCCTTTCAAGGATCAGGTTCCTTAAGGCACACTGTATAAAGTTTAATAAAAGATGTTTGTTTGAGTGGGGTTTTTAAGTCCCCACTCTCTTCCTCCCCCATTTGGGGAGACTTGTGTTGTGTGCATGCTTTGATTAGTGATATTTTTCATCGTTCATTACATCTCATGCTTAGATCATTAATATTTAATTCATCATTGCTAAGTTGATTATTCAGTTTAATTGTTTATCTTTCTAAGTTAATCAACTACTTAAATCTCTTGAATCTCACCAGAAGGTGGATCAAGAGTGCTCTCTATCGGAGAGTCTAAGCAACTAATATCATCTTGTGCTTTTTTAATCAATTAATAATCCATAAGTAAGACTCTTGAACTTGCAGAAACACAAGTCAAGAGCATTCTCTACCGTAGAACATTTTAGATTTTCATAATCCCTGAATTAGCTTCATATAGATTAGCTAAGTCTCTTGAACCACGGTCATAAGACGAGGTCAAGAGCGCACTCTGTTGGAGAGTTTTTAACTGAATAAAATTTGCAACTCATGCCCCTTTAATTAATTAACCCCATTCCCTCCTTGTCAGAGTATGATTTGACCGATCTTAGATCGGAATACCCAAAAATGGCGTTGGATCTCTAAACCCCACAAGAGGAACTTAACTAAAACTTTTCCCCATAACCAACGGACCGGCGTTGTTCAATAAATACTTAGGCATGTGGGAAAATTCCAAGTCTGGGCATCGGGATACCTAATCTGGGAATTGGTAGTTAAGTTATTGAACACTTACCTTTGACCCCAAACAGGTCCGTCATGTCTTCGAACGGAGCCACTGAAGGTATTACCAGTTAGGACATCCAGCTACCATAAGTGAAGATCACAAGTAAAAGATCTTAAAACTTACCAAGAGCACTTACAAAACCTAACATTCAGTGGCCTCATTTGGGATTCACATATTTACACTTGAAGCATCTCTGATAAGTTGACTCCATAGTCACTGGTCCTATCTTTTACGCATTGTTGATAATCTAGGCCATTTGTCCATTGAATGTTTGATTATAAATCATATCTGTGAATGCTTTATCTATTTTGAAGTTCTCAAATATTTGTCTATCTTTCAATTCCGATGATAACAACATGGATTACTTTGTCTTGTGCTCAATTAATCACATTAATCATCTTAAATCACAATAACTCCTAAACAACACCCATCCGCATCCGAAACATCTAAAAATTAACTTAAACATTGAGCCATAGAAAACTCTTTGTTGGGGACTACCCCCGTTGGCTTCGTTAGGATTTAGTCTAAACGAAGGAGCTAGGAGTAGGTGACAGTACCTAGCTTTGTGCTTTCCTCCATGGTCACACCTCTCCCACTTTCTCAAGTGAGGAGACAGCTTTCGGAAGATTTCTGTTGTTGGTGTGCAATCGATGGAGAATAAACCCTAAATGGAATAATAAATAAATGTGTTAGGGAAGAGTAAATTATATTTCTAAACTTTCTTTGGTTGCTTCCCACTACTCACTCCTTTTTCTTGCAAAATTTCCCAAAAGAAATCCCTGATTTTCCCAATCCGAGAAGGCTTTGTGTGAATTAATTCAAAGTTAAAAACTTTTAAATTAAATTACAAAATTAAATAGTGTTCATGTTTGCACACCAAAATTGGGACATTACAAAGGCATAGAATTAATGTCTAAATTAATCTTAAGATGCCATTAAAATGTTCCCATGGAATAGATCCCATAAGATATGCCCACTCCCACAGCCAATTGCACAGAACATCTGTAACAATGTTGAATTCTCGATAGATATGATAGAAAGAGATTGATTGAAAATGTTTTATAAGATCCTTAACCTCCCTAGCCAATGATATAGCTCAACAATGTGCAATTGTTATGCATTTTTATCCCAATTCACAATAAAGCGAAAGAAGGTTTTTCTTATAGGAAAACCATAGCATGCCCCCAAGTGCCAATAAATCTTCCTTAGTGTTTGTACCTCTACCAAGCCCCATCCAAGATCTATACACAATGTCCAACTAGAGTCATTAAATAATGGAAAATCCATTAGTAACAAAAGATGTTTGTTGAGAAAGCTCATCTAACAAATGAGTCAAGAACAAGGTCAAGCTAGGTGCATTTGGGAGATATCCCCTCTTTTTGTAGTTAGTGGGTTCTTAAAGATATCCACAGATCTAGTTACCAGGAAGAGGACCAAGCATGTAGAGATCCACATGCACTACATCAGGGAGCTAGTGCATGACAGGACCGTCATTCTGCAATACTGCCCGACCGATGAGCAGATTGGAAACATCTTCACCCAAAGCTTTTCAGAAAAGAAGTTCACTTACCTCTGTTCACAATTGGGGGTGAGTTCATCAGGGTGATTCAAACTAATTTTAGTGTTCATCTTGAGGGCGGGGGGGGGGGGTTCCCTCTTTTCCTCACTTATTTTGTTTTTGAGCATTGTTTCAGTTTCAACATTGTATAGGGTGACCTATGGCCTTAGTTTCCATGGCCCTAGCACTTTTATGCATTTATGTTTTCTAACTCCTCTTGAGTATAGCTTAAGGGGGGGTGTTGGAGACATTTACCACCATAAACACTCATTTTGGTCAATTAGGCCTAGTTAAGCCACTATCCTAAGTATTATTGACTTAATTGAAATCAATGGATTATTAAATGACATCAACTAGATCACACCCATGTCTACCTTCCGTCAAGGAGGCTAACTTAGCCTTCTCCTACATTCAAGGAGGCTAACTGGAGCACTTCGGGGGTGATCTGAGTGTCATTAATGCCCCAAATTGCTAACTAATGGTTAAAATCAGTTAAACAGAGTAGTGAAGGCACCTCTCCTCATTAAATTGATTATTTAATGAACTGGAGTCAACAGGGGCACCTCCAACCACTTCTGATGTTCAGTTACACTTCAGTTAACCTCATCAGGGTTCATTGGAGTCATTGAAGTGCTACCACTTGATGGTTGGCTTGCGGTGACATGTGTATGACCTCTTTCAGTTACACTCATTCATTTATTGCACTTTGACTTCAGTTAGGACTCAGTTGAGTCAATTTTGGTTTTGATCGGTGGTTAACTTGACTGTTGACTGTGGCTTACATTCAGTTAAGATAGACTCACTCATTCAATTCGAATGACCTCCTTGAGGATTCGAATTGCTAGTCATCCATGCTTGAAACATGATCTTGTAATTGTATTACTCATTCTTTGTGTGAATATACAGAGCAGATACTCATTTTGTAGCACAATTACACCATTTTCATGCCTTATTGTTATTTATATTTGATGAGACTTGTGTTTAGTCCGTAGATTATTGTGACAGATTAAAAGTGTAACAACTCGCAACATTCAAAGAATAATAATGCATAGAATCAATTTTCCTCTTTGATGATCCGGTCTACGCCACTGATGAGAGAATATTAGATGTTCATCAACGCATCTAGCTGAAACTGCTCGAGCAACTTTCCTCATTAGCTAGAACACATTAGGCTTATGAAATAGTTCAATTAAAAGTTCATTCATTGTTGTGAACTGATCTTATGCAATGTAATAATAGCTGTAACTGTTCTTTTTTAATTCGAAAACTGGAATACTATATATATTCATGGATTCTTGGTATTAGTGTAATTGAATTGTTCCATCTCTGTATAAGCATGGGTATGCAATTGGTGCCATGGGTTGGAGGTTTAAGAGAATTCATAGCAGAGGATACTGTGACTGTAATTTGACCATTTTAATAAAGGATCAACAATTGTCAATACTGTTTTGTTGTAGACCTCGTTAAGCCTTCGACAACATCTATGTTCGAAGGCCAAGGCCCGCCTTATTGTAGAGTTGTTGGTAATAGTAGATTTTTTAGTTTAGTTATTTCTATTTACTGTGGGATTTCAGTTTTATGCATTTATAGACAGCTGGAACAACACTTATTATACATTTCCATTATCGTATTTCTCTTTGTCTTGTTGTAATAGTGTGGTGTGACAGTCAGTTGTGTAGGATAATCCTTTTTCTTTATGCCAAGTGTGTTAATTAGTCGTAGTTTTTACATATAAGCTCAGCTCCTATGTAGTACTGTCATTTATCTTTCTTGTATTTTACTAAATTAGATAGATCATTGCTTTTATGAATTGGTTGTTTTGATTACTGGTTTGTGATTATTCTAGTTTGGTAAAATAGGATTTAACTTATTGCAAAAGTAATTATAGATTGACTCATTCTTAGATCATAGAATGCATAATTGATATTGTAGGAATTAGAAGTTCTTTAAGTTCTTAGATTGATAATTTAATGTGGCTTTTACAGGAATTTGAGTTGACTGAGTAGTGATTAGGATTGAATGATTTATATTTCATTAATCGCCTACTTAAATGTTTATGAATATATTGTGTGAGTTACCTTTGAAATAAATAGACTTCCATGGATTGGCAATTTATATTGAGCACTCTGTTTGTTACATAAATTGATGAGTATATAGAGTGACCAACATTTTGGCGCCGTTGTTGAGGAAGGTAATTGGTTAACATAGATAGTAGTTGATTGATTCAATTTATTTAGAAATTCTGATTTTTGGGGTGCAAAGCTGCGCACCCTTCAACAAATTGCATGAGTTCCTACCCCAAGGATCATGTATGATTAATAATCTTGCATGAATACAATAAGAACTCAATAGGAAACCCCCAAAAGCACTAAATTTATAGGTGGAAGAGTTTGTGTTTGTAACACAGGCCTAGGAAGACATGCATTCATTGATGACTTAATTTCTAGACCTGATTCTTTGATTGGAGCCCTATATCAAAGATAATATGTAATAAGAATCCATGTTCCTCCTAGGTTGGATTCATCAGTATCAACTGTGGAGAGATCAGTAGGATATGCGAAACCATATCGTGGCCACGTGGAGTGGACTCCAGGGGATAGGGAAATTTCTATTAGGGAAGGTGGTCCAAAGGAGGTCTATCGAATCAACATACATGAGGTTAGTAAAGAAGAGTGGTTGCAATTTCGACATAAGTTTGTAGATCACAAGAAGAAAGAAAATTGAGAAGAGGAGGAAATCATTAATAATAAACGTTATAATGACAATCTTGAAGAATTAGTAGGGGACAATGATAATGATAATAGAAACCTTCATCATGAGGAGACAATTTCTACACTTTAGTTCCCTATTCAACAAACAAATGGACATGCCCCTATGAAAAATATTTCACTTTCAGTACTACCAAATTTCCATGGTAATTCTACATAGTATCCGGATAAATTCCTCTTTGAATTTGACATTCTCTGTTGAAGGTATGGCTATATCTATAGTGAGGATAAATTTAAATTATTTCTTTCCACCTTGAAAGGTAATTCCTTAAGATGGATTATGAGTTTGGGTGGTGAAATGGTTACAACGTGGGAACATATGAAATAGGTATTTCTTGAGAAATACCAAGAATATTGTAGAACAAAGGATAAGAGAGGAATTATTTAAGATGGTGCGGAAAGATGACGAAATTTTGGAGGATTTTGTAGAAAGGCTTTTGTATAAGGTGCAGATATAAGGCCATAGCAATATTGGAAAAAATTGTTTTGTTGCATGGGATAAGAGAAGACTTCCTTGATATGCTTAATATATTAGGAAAGGGAGATATCTCCAAATAACGTTTTGATCATATTGTGGACTTATGTTGACGATAATCTAGAGGGTCTTCAAGAACTAGTACAAGGGAATGATACGTCTTTACATGAGCACAAAACTTATCTAGTGGAGGGGCTACTTGGGAAGAGATAGGTAATATTCCAAAAAAATTTAAAACTAACAAGATGAGTTCCATTTCCTCATAGTTGGATGTCATGAGAGAAAAGAAGAAAAAAATGATTGAAGATCTGGTACTTGGGGTATTCTTCCCTAAGTCCAAAAAGAAGCGCCCATTGAGGGAATACTCGCTTGAAAAAGTGGAAGTATGTAGTCTGTGCAATTTGGAGCATGAAACTAAATATTGTCCTTCACTACCTATTGTAATCTCATAGATCACATAAGGTTACCAATAATACATACTAAAACATACACAAATATAAACAGAGACAGAAGACAAGAACAGATTGGATAGAATAGAATATTTTATTACATTGAGTTCATACAAAGCTAAGAACTGAACTGAGTTCTTGTGTGGCTCAACAGCCTAATATATACAAGTTACAAACAGTTACAGAATAACTACCTGTCGGTTCGGTGAACCGACATGATTGTTATTTAGCCGACTTAATTAACAAGTTTAGTCAGCCGATCGACTTAGTCGGTCCATCGACTTTGTCGGCTGACTAAGTCGGTCTTTGTTCAAGTCGACTTATGTCGACTTGCTCCTTCTACATCTCCCCCACAAACAAAACGTTTCTTCTCCCGAAGAAACAGGGAGGTACAAAAAATGTTTGTTTTGTCGAACCCTGCAACGGCTACTGAGGTGGACTGTGCAGACGGATAGTCGGTCTTCATTGGACGCATACTTCGACTATTACTGGTGCAGTGACGGCAAGCTGGTGCTGGAAATCTGTCCAAGTCTGCAAGGCCTTCTGGATGTCGATTGTCAGAGTAGTCAGATTTGAAAGTACCGACATCTTTCCTACCATGGGCATTTCTGCAATGTGCTCCATGTTGGGACCCAGCATCTGGTTCTGTTCTTCTGCATCATGAAGGAGTCTTTGCATTTGTGGGCAGATGTTGTCGACCTTTTCTAAGTTTGGAAGGGCTTACTGAACCCACTGATGAGCTTCTCGTTCTAGCTTCTGCAGTTTGCTGTTTTCCATCACAATCTTCTCGTCAATGGTCTGCCTCATTGCTTCCTCTGTCGACTTACGTCCCTCCAAGGCCTGAATATCTTGTCTTATCTACCTGGTCTGATGATAGACTTTCCCATAATGAGTAGGCCAGTCTCTCAGTACTTCCTCAGTAACAATGGATTCCTGCATATGGTCCTGTAAGACTTTGTAGGCTTCGAAAAATGTAGTGTGCTGTGTCAGGAGTAGTCAGGCAGTCTCTTCCTTTTGCTCTGCCTTATTCTCTTGGAGATGTGTCTGGATAGTCGACACCATGCTTTCAAATAGCTGCTATGCCCTTTCCAGAGGTCGATCTGTAGCGTCTTCAACCAGGCCTGGGACAACATATTGTGCAAGAGACCTACATTTGCCGAGAAACTCGACCTGTTCTGCCTCCTTGTCTTTGAGCTCTTTACTTTTGGTGACCGTCCTCTTCTTTGACTCTTTGGCCAAAGTTTTGAGTAGTTGGCCGACCTCTGAGTCGGTTAGCGAACTTGCATCTTTTAAGCTAATCTTCAGGCTGGATTTTCTATGATGGTCTTTCTTTTTCTTCTGAGTGTCTGTCTGTGGCTCTTGGGTACCTGCAGTAGTTGAAGTGGGATCTGTAGTTGGTGGAACGGAGGCCGAGGGTTGCTCTACTTGGGGAGGTGGTAGAGAAGTCGGGGGAGTTTCTTTTTGAGGAGGATGGGGTATGGGGGATGGTGGTTTTTCTACTGGAGGAGTTGGTATGACTTCTTCTGGCTATGAGGCTGATGGTGGGTTTGGCTGTGAGTTAGGGGGTGGCGGAGGTGGTGGAGATGATGGTGGCAGAGACGGAGTAGGGGACAACAGGGTGACGGGACTGTTTGGTGGGCTTTGTTCAGAAGAGATACCTACTTCTGATGGTGACGTGGGTGGTTTTTTCTGGGTGTCGGTGATGATTGGCTCCGTGACAGAGTGGATGGATCCAATCACATCGCCTCCATCGTCGATCCTAGTGAATGTCTTTGTTTCTTGGGCGTAGATTTGTTGGTGTGATTTCAGAGGAGTTGTCGTTCGTATTGTCTGTGCTGACTGGAACAGGGTAGGCAGCATCGCGAAGAAGGCTCTAAGCTCAGCGGCTTTGTCGGCCCTGGCTCTTAGTGCCTCCGAAATTGCTCTTTGATAGTCCTCCATGGGGTCGCCCAACTGTTCTACCTGTGCTTGTTCTTCGACCACACGCGTCGGGGATGGAGGAGGGGGGGTCGACACAAGGTCGACGATGTTTTCAGGCGTCTGTTGTGTTTTAGGTTTCTTGGGCCTACCTTCTGGGGAGCTTGCCTCAATATATCATTGAAACTGGGTTTCAACCGATACTTTATTAGCGCGGGCATCTTCGACAATGTCGACAGCCGCTACTGCGAGTTCCTCATCATCGTCAGACGAGTCAAGAATAAGCTTGCGCTTACCCCTGCCTGTTTGTTGTTTTTGTGTCTTGAGTCTCTTCTTGGCAACCGCTATATCCTTAGCAAGCTTCTTGATGTTGCTCTTTGATAGGGCATACTCAGGGTCGTCCTCTTCGACTTCACCTTAGGGTTCTGGAGTGGATTTGACGATTGTAGGAGCCGAAGGAGTTGTCTGTTGCACTGTTGGCTGCATTTGTATGGTTGGTTGTTGTTGTTCTGTCGGTTGAGGGTCGACGGCCTGTGCAGTCGGAGGTTTGACAGTAATATGCACCCGATTAGTGGTCACAGTCGGGGCATCCTCTGAGATGAAGGTACTGATATACAGATTAAGCTCGTAGTCCTCCTCCTTCTCCTGGTCGGTCAGCGGTTCGATGGTAGAGAAGTTGACCTTTTTGGCAGCCTCCGGAATTGGTACCTTTGTTCCTTCCTGTCGGGTTAATTCTTTGAAAATTTGTTCTACTATTGGGTAGTAGTCGAGGTCTTTTTCTTTGGGGTCTTGAACTCGCATGTACCATACTGATGTATGGTCAAGTGCTAACTGGATATGTGAGTCGGTAGGGAGGCTTCATCGGATGTTTTGGGGCACCCTCCACCTCATCGTCCGAACCTTTAACTGCTGGAACCAAGTCTCCAAGAAGACTTTCCCTTGTGCTAGTTCATGCAGGGTGCCTTTTTGTGAGAAAGGTTTGAAATGGTGCATTTCAAATCTAGTCGGCTCCCGGAAGACTGGACTGCCTTCCGGGCAGAAGTGATACATGACTATCCAGATAATCAGGGAGGGGAATTTGATAATACCTCCCGTCTCCTGGCAGCGTTCACAGATGGTTTTGACCATGTCGGTGACATAGTCTCCCCATTGGTAGACTTTTCCATTGGTGGTGATTGTGTCGACCACCTCCAGCATCTCTAATTTAAGGTCGCTGCTTCGACCGGCCAAGGTAAGGGTGATTGCGATGATTTTCGCCACAATTTGTGGTGTCCGGGTCGTAATCTGTCCTATCATTAGTCCTTTATAATTTTTTCCAGTCGGTGTGCTTGTGAGTTCTTGGATGAGTCCTTCCTTAATCCCAATTGGGACAGGGTCGCCTCTGTTCGACAGACCCGTAAGCGCTGAAATAACATCCGCGGTGATGTCAATCGGCTGGTCGAAATAGAATCGGCCGTTGTGGTAACGACTGATAATAAATTTTACAGCGGCTTCCTTTGTCTCGCCGAAGCTGACCATCAATGGTGCGTTAGGGTACTGGAGAATGCTACTATTCTGTACTTTTTCCATGGCCTGTGTCATTTTACTTCTTTCATATGCCCAGTCTTGGATTTCGGCCTAGAGTTTCTGTAATGGACCCTCCTGGACTTTTGCAGTTTTGATATTCTTCAGTCTCTGGACCAAGGGTGTGTCCTTGGCCTACAACTCCTTGGCCTTCGCCGCGGCGCGGGTGAGTTTGGGTGCCATGATTTCGGATTGGTCGGAATTTGAACAGGGTGTGTGGGTGCTGGTCGACGGAGGATGCGAATGCTCTGTGTGTAAGGGGTGTGGTGAATGAACTTTCGACGGTCCAGTATTTATAGGCATGGGAATGGTGGAGTGTCGAACTAGTTGTATTAATGGCGGACTTGACAGTCCAACTTTAATACTCGAGTGCAATTTGGG
>LPNX010569413.1:742996-758425 GCA_001517045.1 Pseudotsuga menziesii | reverse complement strand
GTAGTGATGATATATCTTGCACCTGATCGTCGGGCTGGGACAGGGAATGGTCCTATGAAGTCTATGGCCCAAATTTCAAATGTGAGGCTAGGGTTTACAGATATCAGGGGCATTTCTGTACTCGACAGTGGTCGACCAAGTCATTGGCATCTGTCACATCGACTTACAAAGGTTTTACAATCTCTGTGGAGTGTCGGACACCATAATCCAGACTGTTGGATTTTCTTGGTAGTTGTGTCGGCTTGAAAATGTCCTCTTGCAAGTCCATAATGAGCTTTGTGCATGATTTGGTCTCATTCATGGTCGAGTACACATCTTCTAAGGACATCATCTAACCCCATTTTATATAGAAATCCATTGATGAGGCTGTATGGGGCAGCCTTCATAGCTAGGATTTGTTTTTTCTTAGTGTTCAGACCTTCTGGTGCCTGACCTGTCTCTAAGAATTGTGCTATCTCTTCCAGTTCATCTGGTACCGCTTCTATACGAAATAGATGTGCATCCAGCAAGTCGTCGTCGACTCCGGTCGGTTCCTCTCCTGTGTCGATACGGGATAGGTGGTTGGGTCCAACATTGAGCTTTCCTGGTCGAACCACTACTTCAAACTCAAATTCTTGAAAAAGAAGTAGCCATCGACAAATTCTTTTGTGATGAAGGGGTTTATTAACAAGATATTTTAACGCTTGATGGTCGGTGTAAAATATGAATGGGTTGGCTAACAGGTAATGTCAATACTTTTGAAGGGAAAAGACCATACCTAAGGCTTCTCTTTCAGTGGTCGAATAGTTCTTTTCAGCCTTATTGAGTTTTCAACTGCTGTAAACTATTGGGTAATCCATTCCATCATCCCCTGGTTGAGTCAATATTGCTCCAATAGCTATCCCTGATGCATCAATATGTACATGAAATTTGGTATACCAATTTGGAAATTTAAGTATGGGGGCTTCGACCAGTTTTCTCTTGAGTTTGTCGAAGGATATTTGGCATTCCTCCGTCCACTTAAATTCTTGATCTTCTTTTAGCAGTTCTTCCAGAGGGTAGGTCATGTCTGAGTAATGTCTGATAAAATTCCTATAATACCCTGTATGTCCCAATAACACCTGAACTTGTTTAGGGTTTATTGGGGGATTCAATTCGAGGATGATTTTAATTTTGGCAAAATCAACCTTAATACCATCTTTGCACACAACATGTCCTAGGAGTATCCCTATGGGGGTCATAAAGATACACTTCTTAATGTTTAAGGAGAGTTGGATCTGTCGACATCTCTCCAGCATAAGTCGGAGCCATGTGCAGTGATCTTTTAAGGTTGAATATATAGTCCAGTCATCGAAGTAGACTGCCATGGTTTTATAGATGTATTCTTGGAAAGTTTTTACAACAATTCTAGAAAAGACTGCAGGGGCATTCTTTAATCCAAAAGGCATAACCCTATAAGCAAAAGAGCCAAATTCACAGACAAATTTTGTTTTCTTCTGGTCTTCCTTTGCTATAGGTACTTGGTTATAGCCTGAAAATCCATCTGTGAATGAGTAGCATTCATGTCCTGCCACTTCATTCAAGATTTCATCAGCATAAGGGGTTGGGAAGGGATCTGTTAGTGTGAATTTATTAAGCTCTCTAAAGTCGACACAAATTCTTAACCTAGTCGGGTCATGTTTCTTAGGCTGTACGACCATGGGGCTTGCCCATTCCGATTGGTCGATGAGGTAAATGATTCCTGCTGCTAACATGTTGTCTATTTCCTTCTTAACTATTTCCTTATACTTATGAGCTAGTTTATAAGGTCATTTCTTAACAGGTCGGACATCAGGTTTAGTATCTATTTTCATCTCTCCCATTTCCTGTACTAGTCCTTTTAAGTCTTTGTAGTCCCGTGCAAAGACATCTTGGAACTCTCTAAGTAGGTTTACAATTTCAGTGGTTTGATGTTTGTTCCAATAGTCTCCAATCTTAGCTATCTTTGGACGGTCGTCATTTGAAATGTCGACCTCCTTAGTTTTTACTTTTGCATCCAGCCACTCTGGTGCTTTAGCTTCATTGATCGGCTGACTTCCCTCTTTGAACTGTGAGAATGTAGCAGGAAATTCAGCTGCAGTCATTCTGTCAATGTCGGGTTTATCTGTGGTCTCAACTTTCAAGATGGAATAGATAGGTTTGTTAGTTTCACTATGATGAGGGTTCCATCTAAAGATTTTGCCTGTGGTGTGTTCATTTTCTAAGTGCAATCAGATCGACTGTGGTCGGGATGTATTTTGTATAGTATTACAGTCCTTAACCTATCGATGGTTCGAGTAGGGTTGAGGGGCAGTCGGTTGGAGGAATTGTTTGATTTGCTGTGCTGTTTCATCCAATTTTTCGTTGTGAGGTGTAAACTGGAAGTATTTGATAAAGTTGTCTCTCAATTCCTTCCAAAAGAAGGTTTCTCCCCTAGCTTCCTCCATTTTATACCATTTCTTAGGTAAGTCGTCTAAGTTTGAAGGAAACAAATGGGGCCAGGATCTCTCGTCTTTGTAACCAAGTCTTTTCCACTCCTTTTCACAAGTCCTAATGTGGTCTTCTGGGTTCTGGCCTTGAGTGAAGATAGGGATTTGAGCTTCCTGTGTTAACTTATTTCCTCCAAACCGTTCGACAAAGAAGGTTGAAGCAGTTGTCCAGGTCTGTAGTTTTGATTGATGGGTATCCCACCATCTAGCTGCTTGACCTGTAAATGTTTCCACTAAGCTTTGCAGTCGACCATGTTCTCCAATATTTTTAGAGACTTGTTCGACATGCATGACTGGGGAGTCCCTCTCCTTATACCGGGGTATTTGAGTATTGTTTAAGTTCGTGGGTTGTAAGGTAGGGCGTTCCCTTTGTTTCTTTTCAAAAATTTTAGGTATAAGTGATACGATGAAGCACTGTCGGGTGGGTTTTTTCTGTACTATTTGAATAGTCCAACACCCTCTTGCTTGTGTTTTGTAGTTTTCTATCTCCCAATCATAGAGTTCAGCGTCTGAATTATACCCGACTGACTCTAGGTTACCTAAGTAAAGCTCCCCTTGGGTGTTTGGTTCAGTATAGTCGGTATTGTTCTGGATCTGATAAAGTTGTCGGATATCGACTTCCTCATCAATCGGTTCAACCCAAGGTTGTCCTTGGGAGGGATTGATAGGTACTATGACCTTTTGGCCATTTCCTTTGAGCTTAATACGTTCTTTGTCTAAAGAGATAGAGGCTTTCATCTTTCGACCCCAAGTTCGACCTACAAGCACTAGGAAGGAGCTAGATCCTTCCTTTGGGTCAATAATTTCGAAATCAACCTTGGTTGATATTCCTTTGATGGTTGTGTCTACGTTTTTCCAAACCCCAATGGGTTCAATAAGACCTTGGTCGGCCAGCTTTAGATAAATTCCTGACTCATAGAGTCGAGGTCTTCCCATCTTTTCCCATGTGTCTCGGGTCATAATATTCACCTGCGACCCGAAATCAAGCACCACTTGTCGGACATGAAAACCTTCGATTTCCAGGTCGACATCGTTTTTGTGTTTCTGATTTAGGTTACAAATGTTCTTAGTTTGCTTTTCAGGGTTAGCATTTTTGATTTGATGCAATAAATCAATGAAGTGGGCTACTGACTCATTTGTTTGAATGAGATGGGTTAACTACTGTGTCGTGCTAAGTCGACTGTGAATAATGTCTTCTTGCTGTGCAATGTTTTGAAATATGTGTGATGCCTCTTGATAGGTGTGTTTTTGTTTGATAGGGTCTGGATAATTATTTGTGTCTTGTATTTTGCTAATTTGGGGGTTATCAGGCCCTGTTTTTGTGCCTTGACGAGTGACAATATGCAGATTTTTAGTATGTAATACATCATGCTTTTGTACACAGGACAAGACATTAACATTCTTTTTCATATTAATTTTTTCCAACATAGTAGGACAATCCTCCAAGGAGTGATCTCCTACTCCACAATGTGTACATAATTTCAGGTCAGTTATGTCCTTGTACGAATAGTCTGCGCATCTGTGCCCCTATTTATAGCAAATGAAGCATTGGCTAGGTCGACGAGTGCGTATGTCTCGATTCCCAACGAATCGACCTCTTCCAAACCCTTGTCGTCGGTTGTCATACCGACGTTCGTATCGTCGGCCGTTAGCTTGTTTCCCATTTTGATTGTTTGGATTGCTTTGCTCATTAGTTTGTACTACTGCGTTTGTTTGGTAAACGGCCTGATAGTTCTGTCTATTTTTCAGGTTCAGTTGACAGTCGGCCGTGTTGTGGCTTTTTGTCTCGCAGATGGCACACCAAGAGTCCTTTCCATTATTCATGTTGTATGGACAGTCAGCTGTAGAATGGTCTCCACGTTCCTGGCAGATGTCGCAAAACGCTTGAGTCTGCACAAAATGGACATCTTGTCGGCTGTACTGCTGTCAACAAGTATCTTTTGAATGACCGGCCATCGAATAGTTTGTACACCAGATCTCTTGATTCTTCAGGGTCAACTCTTTTAAATACTTCTGGACATTTTCTAGCTGTTCCTCCAGGCGGTGGTCTGTTGGATATGTAGGAATGTCTTCGTCCATCTCGACCTGCAAAGCTTTTGTCAGCGCGTCTTCATATGTCTTGAAAGTTTCTAGACTGATATGTGGGCAAACTTTCTGTGATAGACCTGCAAGGAACCACTGAATTAATAATTGTTCATCAATAACATAATCTAGTTGGCTCAGTAGGTCCTTCCAGCGTTTGTCATAGTCGCGGACAGTTTCTCCTGGCTTCTGTTGGGTTGTTTTTAGCTTTTTGGCCACCAGGTGCTTAGCGTCTGGAGTTTTGAAAAAGGATAGGAAATGCGCCTTTATCTCTACTTTGGTTTCTTTGGGGGTTCTTTCTGTGAATGTCATGAACCATGTCAAGGCTCGTTTGCGTAGGGCCCCTGTGAACTGGGCCATCTGTCGTTCTTCATATGTGACCTGGTTCGCGTCCCAGGTTGACTCGCAAACGCACCAATGTTGTCTAGGGTCTTCATCCCCCTTGTAGAGAGGAATGTGAGAAGTGCCGTGACCCATGCTTGAATCACTATCACTACTTTCAGAAGTTGGCGGGGTGGGTGGTGTGGGTGGTGGGGAAAGAGGTGGGGTTGTTGATACGGTCGAACCTGTGGGGGTGACGATGGGGTTTTAGTCGACAGAACTTGTGCTTCCGTCGGTGGTCAATTCTTTCTCGCCGTACAGCGGATTGTTGATAGTTTGTCTTCTCGACGGCCCACTGTCACTTTGCGTGCTCAGGTCTGACTCTTGAGTATCTTCTAAAGTTGTATGTGGCAGGGGGGGTGCTCCTTCATGTGTCAGGAGGAGCAAGTGGATACTGCGAAAGGAAGGTGCCATTTGAAAGGTCACCTAGTTCCCTTCGACCGGTCGGCGAATGACAAGGTGTCGGCCCGGGTACGGTTCATCACCGAGTCGACTCCATATTGTGATGTCACCAGCTCTCAGTCGGAGGTCGTCTTTAATAATAGTCTGTATTATGGTATGTGAATTGGCTGGGGACAGGTTTACTTCATCGGGAATCGTTATTTGGAGAGCTTCTTGCTTCTCTATCCACACTTCTTCATCCTTAGGGGCCGTCTCTTCCTCTACGCCTTCTTCTTGTCGGTCATGACCCGAATCTGGTGGATTCTCATCACGGTCGGTCTCCCTAGGGTTTTGTTCTCGACGCAGCTTGTCAGCTCGTTCACGTCGGGCTTCCCTTCTTTGCTGTCGTTCGTCCCTCTCAATTTTCTTAATGTCCGACATACTTTCATACAATATGATTCCTGCGAGTCCTCTTCGGTCGACTGTTCATTACTGGCTTGGTCGACTGATATCCAATATGCTCCCTCTCCGACACATGACCAGCTACCCCCCCATAGCCTACCCGACACTTTTTAGAAAGCTCGGATAGTTCTGTCTATTTGCTCAGGAAGTATTCCCACTCCCTTTCAGCGATGAATTTCTCCCACTTCTTTTGCTTCTCCGCCCAATTAGTGTTTGATGGCGGTTCGTACAATGGTGGTTGAGGTTCGATGATATGGCCTGCTCCTTTCTCTATCAGGAACGTGAACAGCAAGGTCGGTAAAGAGCACAGAAATTGGTCAGTGAAATCTGTGTAGAATTTGGCTTTTACAGTTTCCACTGAGGTTCTGTCTTCGATTGCTTGCTCTTCCTAGAAGTCGTCGGCGATCTTCTCACACCACTCCGACAGATTTGTCCTACCCCCTCGAATAAGTTTCTCTAGCAACTGTTCTTCTTTAGTTGCGTCGGTTTTTTTCATCTAGGAGTTTCTTCAGTAGTTGTGGCATGGATTCAACAAACTTCTCGTGTGTCTCGGTGAAAAATCTGGCTTTGGCTTCTGCAACTGTTAGTCTGTTCCTACGTGCGTAATTTTGTAAGTAATTGGCAATCTTACGCTCCCACCAGTCCTTTATCTCCTGCTCTGGTATCATATGTGAACAGATATTCTAGACATGTACTACCGGCAACGG
Organism: Pseudotsuga menziesii; assembly: GCA_001517045.1. Classification (NCBI taxonomy): domain Eukaryota; kingdom Viridiplantae; phylum Streptophyta; class Pinopsida; order Pinales; family Pinaceae; genus Pseudotsuga; species Pseudotsuga menziesii. Next base: position 751,926 of record LPNX010569413.1, on the reverse strand, counting down.
AACCAATGTTGTAATCTCACAGATCACATAAGGTTACCAATAATACATACTAAAACATACACAAATATAAACAGAGACAGAAGACAAGAACAGATTGGATATAACAGAATATTTTATTACATTGAGTTCATACAAAGCACAGAACTGAACTGAGTTCTTGTGTGGCTCAACAGCCTAATATATACAAGTTACAAATAGTTACAGAATAACTATTTGTCGGTTCGGTGAACCGACACGACTGTTAGTTAGCCGACTTAATTAACAAGTTTAGTCGGCCGACCGACTTAGTCGGTCCATCGAATTAGTCAGCTGACTAAGTCGGTCTTTATTCAAGTCGACTTATGTCGACTTGCTCCTTATACACTACCAAAATCCAAAGAAGTATTTCAAGCATCCACTGTGGACCCAGATCAAACCTGTTTTATCTCACAGAATAAGCCGTGGCAACCTCGTATTCCATGTATAAATTCAGATCCTAGTCTTTTAATTCCTATAATAATGTTAATAATCGATTTCCTACCTCTACTAAGTCTATACAAAAGGTCCAAATAGAGTCATTAAATAATGGAAAATACATTAGTGAAAAAATACATTTTCTGAGAAATCTCATCTAACAAATGAGTCAAGAATGAGGTCAAGCTAGGTGCATTTGAGAGATATTCCCTGTTTGTGTAGTTAGTGGGTTCTTATGTGTATTGGGGATTGGTCAGTTGGGGATTTAGGTATTTGACATATGTCTCACATTCCCTACCTATATGTATGAACCCGCTCATCCTTTTGTGAAGTGGTAGCCTTAGTTTCGTTTACTAGATATCTATATAAGTGACTACAAGTGGGAATTGTTTGTGGTACCTAAGACATATGATATATCAACTTATTTTTCTACCTTGGGGGGTTCCCTAAGGGCACTTGGACCTTGTATTAAATGGAGTAATAGGATTTATCATAATTGTTTCACCTATTTGTATGTCGATTGAGACTAACCTTTGGAATATTCCTTAGAGACAATTGGCTTGCTTGTTCATAATGTATATTTCGCTAAGTGTGTGTTGTGTATTCTCTTGTAGTTGGACATAAGATAGTAATTTTTGTTTTCACAATTCAATCATTCATTGTCACCAATCTATTAATTCATGAATATCAATCTATTATGGGCTTGTCTCTTGTTGAGGAGGAACCAATATCTATTTACAGGAAAGTCACCTCTCCAAAAGAGGAAAGACAAATCATAAGCTATGAAAGTGATTTGGTTCATACAAACCAATTTGACATTGAATTTTTTGATAAGGTTTTGGTTCCACACTTTAACCCCCCATTGAATGGTACTTTCGACCCCATACTACAATATTGAGATATACTTGGTGATTCCTTTTCATTGTTTAGTCATATGATTTCTAGGACCACATCATCATTTATTGTGGGAAAAAATATCCCATCTTCCCTTGGTAGTGGAGGAGGAAATTTAGTTAATTCTCAACAACAATCAACTAGTAGGGAAAGTTCTCTACCTAGTGCATCTAGTACATATACTTTCTCTCTTTGTGGAACATTGGCCATGCCTACTTATTCATCTATTGGTCATTCCATCCAACCACGATCTAGTGGACCATTACCACATTTCCACTCAATTTGATTTTTTTGGGGGGGTGCTACTCTTATGTTTAATACTAGCAGTAGTTCCCAAGTAGTTCCCAATATGCCATTAAAATGTTTACTAGAATCCCTGTCATTCCAAATGTTAGATTTCCATTTAGGTGGAACCCGTATGTAGGGGAAAGACACCCAACTCCCTCTCAAGGGGGGGTTGCTGGGGGGATTTTGAAAGCACACAACCCATGAGAGGATCAAGTGTTCCTAGTGGTATGCATGTTACTAGAAACATATATGTCTTGTAGTTTATTTTTTGAGAGAAGTGGTAATGTTTCTGGTAGTTTTCCATCTACTGGGGGAAGTAATTATCCTAGTGGATTCCATTTTCATAGGGGAAACACCTATGTTGGAGGAGTTCCCTATCCTAGATGTATCCATACACCTTGCGATAGTTCTAACTATGGAAAAAATCCCTTCGTTAAGGGAAATCAACCCTATTGAGGAAGTCACTTTACTAGGGGAAATCCTTATTATGGGGGGAATCAATTTCCTAGGGGAAGTAATGCTTTCTCATGTTCGTATCCTTCTAGGAGCCAATATATGGGGAAACCCTACTATCCAATGGGCCTCATTTCCCAATTACCTTTCACATAGGATATTTTTTCTAATGGGAAGCTACCATTTAGCTACTTTGGATTTACCATATTTGTCAAGGTTAAAAAATGATCACATTTTTCAAAACCCCTGATGGCCTATGATTCCACACAATATCCCTGTAGATATACGAACGTTCAATGGTAAAATGGGGGAATACCTATGCACTCATGTTACCACATATCATTTGTGGTGTGTCACCAACTCCATTTTGGATGACAATGTTAAATTAAGTATTTTTCCTCGTACTATAATCGATTGTGCATCCAAGTGGTACATTGAATTTCCAACTACCTCCTATTCAAGTTTCAATGTGTTATGAATGGATTTATTAAGACACTCCAATTACATATCCACTATGAAACAATAATGTTCTTTCTGTCCTCTTTGCTTCAAAACACTACCAACCATATTTTTGACCATATCCATGAGTGGAGGTGGAGGTTATTGCCTGTGAAAGCCACCATTGTTGACCAATTGTTAGCTGACTAGTTTATGAAGTCATTTTTATGTCCCATTGCTTGTTATGTTTATATGGCTAGGGCCATAACCGATGAACAATCCATAGGTCATGCCCAACATTTGGATTTAATATATTCATAGTAGGGCACTTTATACAACATTATCCCACATGCTCCTTGATTGTCAACTGATCCATATCGACCCACACCCGGATCCCATGTTTATGGTGTCATTGGTTCTGTGTCTGTTATTTCAGCAAACCGGTTAAGTGGGAAACTTAATCAACTTTCCATTACTAGTCTGCTTGCTTCAACTATGTCTACTACCAAACCTATTCCAGCTCAAACCCTCGAGGTAAAAATGGTACAATCAAAACCATAGAAATATCAACAGTCTAGAAGTAAAAAGAAGAAAGAAAACACCAAAATCCCTTCCAATGAGTTTGTAATGGAGCAAGAACCACTCCCTAAGGCTGGGAAAAACAAGAAATAAAGGAAACTCAAATTTCTGTGAAATTTTTGTGGGGGAAATCATATGAACAATTCATGTCCATGCATAAAATATGTCAATGAGTTCATCGCTCATAAAGACCCTACCCCACCTCTTACCATATTAACCAATCGTTTCCCTAATAAGCAACAACAACAAATGGTTGTTGAATCTATAAAAAAACCCATTTAATGATTATTTTAGTAATACATTTAAAGGATGCACCCACAAAGACTTACCATTTCCAAGGAATGATCACTTAGATAATTATGAAAAAATTTAAAAATTACTAATTTTATTTTTGTAAAATAGTGTTTCTTTAGTGTTATATGTTCTCTACATTCCTGTAATATTTTGTATCTCAAAACCATCATTTAGGCCCTTAGACGATGCATCGACAAACACATATACCTTATCATTTCCTTAAAAAATAAAAAAATTTGGTCAGAAAAAATGAAACTTGACATAGTTACAAAAATTGTCAATAAATTTAAATTTTATATATTCGGAAACATGATTCAATTTCCTACATTTTATCTTTTTTACTCAAATAAATATATTTTGTGTAAGTATCTCAAAAAATCCATTTAAGTTTATGGATGACAGATTTTTCAGTTTTCTATTACATCTAATGTGCCAAAAGTGACCCTCATTAGCTTGCACTCACGTTACATTATGTATTGAGATTGTTGTAATTTTAGATTCAATTGATCATCAAAAATTCCAGATCCGTTTCTTTATATTTTTTTGTGTATATCGTCTCCTTCATACTCATATCTGTGATCCATACACCAAATATTTTCATTTAGATGTTGTTTTATAGTTCTCAACTTCCCTCATCCATAGGGAATCAAGGAATCACATGTTCATAGCTCTCATAATTGTATCAAATATAAGACAAACTCTTGATCAATTAGAAAACCTTCCAACTTCTCAGATGGCCAACAATCCTTTTTATCCTTAATTGTCATTTAATCTAGAAACTCTTCATCATTGAAAGACCCTATGACATTATTTTCAAAAAGAGTGGTTATGTTTCTTCTACCTTTTCTAGGTCAACTTGGTTTTCTTCCTTTTTTCGCCTATACACTCCCCACAACTAACTTCTTAACTTATTTGAGATTGGAGGAAAATTGAAGCATAATGGAATCTCTTAAAAAAGGGTCATAAAATTTCCATTTTTGTAATAAGAATTCTAAAATATCCCTTATCCAACCAAACATGATTAGATTTTAAAGGGAATGGGTTTTTCTATCCTCCTTTTTTAGTTGTATAAGAATTAGATGATCACATAATCCATTATTTCCTGCCTAATAGTTGTATCTTTCAACCTCTATAAAATTTTCTACGATTGAGAAAATATCCGTCATATTCGATATGATTGCTTGTTCTTCCATGTTAGCACAAATCTAGTATCTTAAGCTTCAATTATTAAAATCAATGATAACTTATGGAAAACTCAGAGGGAGGTTGTTGTCACTGGAAACTAACATATTTTGTCTCTTTAGGTTATCTCTTCTCTATCTCAAAGGTGGACTCCCCAGGGTGGGATTACTAGAGTTTAACAATGGAGCACATGGTGAAAGTGAAGAGTAACTATAGAAAAATAAACTATTTTGTATTTTTGTAAAATATAAGAGTCATGAAGGAATTGTAAACTAGTGTTTTATACAATGCACAAATGGTGTAAATGAAGGATTGCATGAGGCTTTCTTTAGGAATCTTTTAAGTAGACAAGATTGCAAAGAAAATACCAATATTTTATCTAGTGGATTAATTGAGTTTAGCGATCGCACAAAAGGAAATTTATAGATTAAAAAATCAAATGGACCAATGAGGAAATATACATTGATAGGAATAAAATAAACATGATTTATAGGAATGGAATATCAACCTAAGATACAGTTCCAATTGATAACAATCACATAAAATATAGAAATCTTAGTCCTTCATTACCTTAATTCCATTTAACAATTTGAAGATCCATTAACTGACCAAGCACACAAGCCTCTTGGAAACCCATCAATAGATAAATAACATCAACAATCCTACATCAAAAATTAGTATCCCTTTCCTGTTAAAGTCAATAACTCATGTGATTGTCTTGTGGTTTTCCCTCTAGCTCCCATCTGTTAAGTTTTATATGGTGCCAAATCTTAAGTCCTAACTTGATAAGCATTTCATACATTTTCACAATAAAAACATAAAGAGTATCATTGAAAGAAACACAATCACAAGGTACACAACAATTTACCTTGTGAAATCCTAAAGGGAAAAAATAGAAAAAACTTCCTCAATATAGATTACCATAATGCAATGACCAAAGAACAAGGTCTCATACAGAGAGAGACCAAACACAAATCATAAAATCCAAGACAAAAAATACACTATTCCTCCTCCTTCTATGTCCCTCCTTCTTTCTCTCTCTTGCACAATACAAGTGTGAGTGAGTGTGTATAAATGAGGGAAGGTGCCTCCCTATTTATACTAGTTTCCCAACTGGAGTTTTTCCTAACTGGGTCAATCTGTCTAACTAACAGGGCCGACCTACCTAGGGATTATCACAATAATAATTAAACTGTTCTTTTTAGGGTGCTATTGACGCGACATACAATGGAGGGGTTACCTCATTACTTTTACATAACCTTTTACATCATTGAAATCTCCTGAAGGAGAAATAATAATAATGCAAAGTACAAAGAGAATATTCTTCGAAGTTACATTATTTCAACACTCCCCCTTAACAAGAATGGTATTCGACTGACAACAACAACAAATAGTGTGGCTCTACAAAATATCATCGGAAGGAGAGAGGAGGCATCATCAACATCATATTTTGAAACATTGTCTGGTACATATATAGATCATCAAAAGTTTTGAACAACATCATCATCTACGACACAGAGCTAGAGTATTATCATCTGTAACATTGAACTGGGGCATCATCATCTATAGCATGGAATTGGACCATCATCAGTAGAATGGAGTTGGAGTATCATTATCATTTATAGAATGGAACTGGGGCATCACCTGTAGCACGGAGTTGGAGCATCATCATCATCTACATCAACATAGAATTGTTTGAACATCATCATCATCATCATCTTTAGTACAAAGCTGAAGTGTCAACATATTAAGTATAAAAAATAATGCATCACTAAAAATGACAACACAAGGACGGATCATCAGCATAAAGATGGAATACCAAAAATGACAACGCGGGGATGGATCATCAACATAAAGTTGGAATAATAACAATAACGATAACACGAGGTTGAATCATTATCATAAAGCTGGAATAACAACAACAACATGTGACAAGAATAACAACATGATCATCAAAATATCAAGGTTAGAGTAACATCATCTATGGAGAGTGTAACAACAACCAACATGATCCTTCCTTTTGGAATTACAGGAAAATGGACACCACATTTTTGGTACTCAGAAGATCCTTAATGTAGAATTAACATATTTATGTGCTTCATCTTATCATGGAACACAAGGTTATTTCGAATCTTCATGCAACTTTGGTTTTCACATAGAATCACAGTAGCATCCATATCCAGATCGAACAAATCTGCCAACAAATTTTGAAGCCTTCAGCAAAACTAGAAAAACAAGCTGCAATAGATTCTGCTTTTGTAGTGCCAAGAGAAACATTGGACTGATTACTACTTAGCCATGAGATCATGGCTGACCCCAGACTGAAAAATCCTCTTGAAGTGTTATTTCTATCTGATACACTTCCTTCCAAATCTGAATCTATATAACCATACAACTCAAAGTCATTATCTCTAATATAATTGAGACCATAGTGTATCGTACCTTTAAGGTACCTTATCAGATTCTTTGCAACTAGTAGGTGAACATGTCTAATATCAACTAGATACTAACTCAAAGTTTTTACAACAAATTATATATCTCACTAGGTATTTGTCATATACATCAATGAACCAATGCCATATTTGTCATATTTGTTATAGTTCAAGGGGTGTTAGTGCTAAGGGTAGACAAAGGGATGTGTGTGTGAGAGAGAGAGAGACAAATAAAGAGTGGAGGGGGGGGGGTGTTAGTGGAAGGGGGGAACAAAGGGATGTGTGTGTGAGAGAGAGAGGGTTGGGGAATAGAGAGGGGGGTGGGGGTTAGGTGTAGTTGGACGAGTTGGGGAGTGAGAGCGAGTGGAGGAGGGGGGGTGTTAGTGGAAGGGGGGAACAAAGGGATGTGTGTGTGAGAGAGAGAGGGTTGGGGAATAGAGAGGGGGGTGGGGGTTAGGTGTAGTTGGACGAGTTGGGGAGTGAGAGCGAGTGGAGGAGGGGGGGTGTTAGTGGAAGGGGGGAACAAAGGGATGTGTGTGTGAGAGAGAGAGGGTTGGGGAATAGAGAGGGGGGTGGGGGTTAGGTGTAGTTGGACGAGTTGGGGAGTGAGAGCGAGTGGAGGAGGGGGGGTGTTAGTGGAAGGGGGGAACAAAGGGATGTGTGTGTGAGAGAGAGAGGGTTGGGGAATAGAGAGGGGGGTGGGGGTTAGGTGTAGTTGGACGAGTTGGGGAGTGAGAGCGAGTGGAGGAGGGGGGGTGTTAGTGGAAGGGGGGAACAAAGGGATGTGTGTGTGAGAGAGAGAGGGTTGGGGAATAGAGAGGGGGGTGGGGGTTAGGTGTAGTTGGACGAGTTGGGGAGTGAGAGCGAGTGGAGGAGGGGGGGTGTTAGTGGAAGGGGGGAACAAAGGGATGTGTGTGTGAGAGAGAGAGGGTTGGGGAATAGAGAGGGGGGTGGGGGTTAGGTGTAGTTGGACGAGTTGGGGAGTGAGAGCGAGTGGAGGAGGGGGGGTGTTAGTGGAAGGGGGGAACAAAGGGATGTGTGTGTGAGAGAGAGAGGGTTGGGGAATAGAGAGGGGGGTGGGGGTTAGGTGTAGTTGGACGAGTTGGGGAGTGAGAGCGAGTGGAGGAGGGGGGGTGTTAGTGGAAGGGGGGAACAAAGGGATGTGTGTGTGAGAGAGAGAGGGTTGGGGAATAGAGAGGGGGGTGGGGGTTAGGTGTAGTTGGACGAGTTGGGGAGTGAGAGCGAGTGGAGGAGGGGGGGTGTTAGTGGAAGGGGGGAACAAAGGGATGTGTGTGTGAGAGAGAGAGGGTTGGGGAATAGAGAGGGGGGTGGGGGTTAGGTGTAGTTGGACGAGTTGGGGAGTGAGAGCGAGTGGAGGAGGGGGGGTGTTAGTGGAAGGGGGGAACAAAGGGATGTGTGTGTGAGAGAGAGAGGGTTGGGGAATAGAGAGGGGGGTGGGGGTTAGGTGTAGTTGGACGAGTTGGGGAGTGAGAGCGAGTGGAGGAGGGGGGGTGTTAGTGGAAGGGGGGAACAAAGGGATGTGTGTGTGAGAGAGAGAGGGTTGGGGAATAGAGAGGGGGGTGGGGGTTAGGTGTAGTTGGACGAGTTGGGGAGTGAGAGAGAGTGGAGGGGGGGGGGGTCCTTATTGGTATTGGGTGACACGTGGATGTGTGTGTGTGTGTGTGTGTGTGTGTGTGAGAGAGAGAGAGAGAGAGAGAGAGGGAGGGTTGTGGAATAGATAGGGAGGTGTGTGTTAGATGTAGTTGGATGAGTTAGGGAGTGAGATAGAGTGGAGCAGGGGAGTGTTAGTGGAAGGGGGATTAAAAGGTGTGTGTGTGTGTGAGAGAGAGAGAGAGAGAGAGGATTCAAGAATATATAGAGGGGTGTGGGTTAGGTGTAGTTGGTTGAGTTGGGTAG
>LPNX010569413.1:731751-742800 GCA_001517045.1 Pseudotsuga menziesii | reverse complement strand
AGAGAGAGAGAGAGATAGGGTTGGGAAATAGATAGGGGGGTGTGCGTTAGGTGTAGTTGGATGAGTTGGGGAGTGAGATAGATTGGAGGAGGGGGGGTGTTAGTGGCAAGGGGGGACAAAGGGATGTTTGTGTGTTTGAGAGAGAGAGAGAGATATTTTTGGGGAATAGATAAGGGGTGTGGCTTAGCTGTAGTTGGATGAGTTGGGAAGTGAGAGAGAGTGGATGAGTGAGGGTGTTAGTGGTAGGGGGAGATAAAGGGATGTGTGCATGTGCATGGTTGTGTGTGTATGTGTGCATGCGCATGCATGCACGGGCGCGCGCGCACGTGCAAGAGAGAGAGAGAGAGAGAGAGAGAGAGAGAGAGAGAGAGAGAGAGAATGAATAGGGAGGTGGTGTATTAGGAAGAGAGAGGAGGGGGGTTAAATGTAGGGACAGGAGGAGGTGGGTTAGAGGTAGGGAGAGGAAGAAGGGTTGTTAGTAAGAGTTATGGGGAAGAGGGGAGTGGGGGGGACATAAAATAATAAAAGTATTGGTATAATTAAAAATGTGGTCAATTCTATAGTTAGATAACAAGCACTCATTGTAGTATTGAAAAACGTGCACTCGTTTTTCAGTAATATAACATACACTCATTTGTTAGTAATATAACGAGCATGCATTGTGTTTAAATTTAAAAATGTATTCCCGCCAATGATAAGGCTAAGCATCCACCCATGCTGGCATGGAATTCTTATGCCTATGTTCCTGCTTCAGACTTTGATTCGTATTAAACATGCCTATGCCTTGGAGTATGCTAAACCATGGCTACTTGAGTATTATTTACAAATTTTCAATATGCTCTTGTTTAACCGTTCATTACATTATGTTACACACCTCCATTTTTTATGAAATTTTAGAAACATATATGTTTTTTTTTCATATTCTAAATATGTAATTTTTAACAACAATATATAATTTTTTTTTTTTTTTCTTATTTATATTGTGTCATCACTCAACTCAAAAAACACATTGTTAGTGTTTTGTCCATAACTCTTTCGTTTCTCAACCATTTTGAAAAAAATTGGTATGGTGCACTAAATAACACCAACCTTTACATGCTATAAAAAAAACTCATTTCCAAATAATTGCATTAAGACATTCAAATGATGTACTCACAATTGACATACCGTTTTCGAGGTTTGATCACTTAGATAATTAAATATATATATATATATATATATATATATATATATTATCTTTATTATTGGAAAAATAGTAGTGCACTAGTACTATATGTTATGTATATGTCTACTAGTTTTTGTAAGTTTATTCCATCATTTAGTCACTCAAAGGTTGCACCCACAAAAGCATATACCTTATAATTTGTCCCAAAAATAAAAATTCCCCGTTAAAAAATATCTAGCTTTAGAGAGTTAAAAACATTTTCAATAGAAAAAATTATATATTTGGAAACATCATTCAATTTCACACATTTCATCTTTTTTACTCATTATAAGATTCATTGTGTAAGTGTCTCAAAAAATACATGTAAGTTGATGTATGCCTATTTTTTCATTTTTCTATTGTATCTAACGTGTCAAAAGAGACCCTCATTAACTTGCACGGACCCTTAAGTTATTATAAAAACAAAAGTAATAGTATTGTGATAACATGAAACAATGATGGAAGACATATACAAGTGTTTCTTAGTAAGACCATGTAAGATCCTCTTACATTAATCATACATTTACTTTCGTTTGTGGAATTGAAAAATTGATGGAGAATGCACTTGAGTTGTAATTCCATGTAATTCTTTGAGACTAATGTTTTTGGTTGGTAAATTGTAATTGTTTAAAAAATAAATGTACCCCGTATTGAGTTCGATACAAATCCCTTGTTATGGGATAGCATGATATTATTTTAAGTTTTATTAAGATTTGGAGCCTAAAAAGGAGCACACCATCGTTGTTCAAAACACTATACAAACTCATGTTCAAATCCATGACGGGGAGGATTTGGGGCCCATATTATTGCATAGATCCTGAGGTAGATTGAAGGTACAAGAAGGTATGGTTTTGTACAATGTAGGTAAGAGTTGTCTCAATATGCATTCCAGAGGAGGTCTCTATCAAAGATAGTCGCGTTTACACTCATTTTTCTCATAATTTTGAGAGGAACATAGTGGTGCAATATGTTTCAATGTCTCACTAGAATAACAGAGAAGTGTTTCCATAACTCATGTATGTAATCTTTTTGAAAACTTAATAAGATTTCCCTTCTCATTGGAAGTAGTCTGGAGACATAGCCAAGGAGGGGTGATTATGGTTTGCATACTTGTTTAATTTCTTATGTGGTTTGATTAGGGTTTTAAAATTATCTTTTAAAAATCATTTTTATGGAGTTAAGCATTCAAATTTCATTTGCAATTTTAATGGTTAAAAAGAACCTAGAAAGTTTAGATCAAATGTCGGTTTAAGGAAATATATTATGCAAAGAAAATAAGTGTTAAAGTGAATTTATAATAAACAATCATTAAGAATATGAACCTTCATTCTCTTTAAATATAGATCATGGACCAATCTGGTGTTAAGCCACATATCAATAGTTATTAATATCAAGGTGAAGATAAAATGTTGGATTAATGTACGTATAAAATATATAGTGTCCATTGGATTACATAAGTACAAACACATAGTAAAGAAACATAGTTAACCTAGATAAAAATTATATTAAGTAAATTTTAACTAACTCCTAAATATCTAATTATCCTAACTATTTTTGCATGGAATAGAAAAAAAATATTAAAAGTAAAAGTTGAAATCAAAATTAAGATAGGAATGGTAACCCAACTGTAGAATTAAAGCGATAAAATGTTAGCAAAGGTCAAAGTGAGAGTAATAAAGGAGTAGAAGTGGACGAAAAACTTTATAATGAGCCAATAAAAAATCAAATTCAATTAATTGGGTTGAAGGTGAAATCAAACAAATTCAAATGTAAAAAGTAATAAAGGTATTCAATTTTTTCGTTAAAAATAAAGCTAGAGGTAGCGAAGAGGACCAAAATAGTTTAACTCTACAAGTATTAAAATTAACCAAGTAAATAAAAACTCAAAAAGTTAGAAAAATGTGAGGTTGAAAATGTATAATTTAAAGGACAAATTAATAGTTGTAAATAATAAAAATTAATAAATTAGGTTAAGTTTATAAAGCTTATACAAAAGTGAATTTTGGAAATAAGTATATTAAAAATGATAAAGTTTTAGAAAAAGTGACTTAATTTCCTATAAAATCAAATATACATTAAATCTGTTTATTAAAGTTTCTTCATAACTATTATAAATTGTATTTAATATTGAAATTAAAAATTAAATAAAACCTAGTCAATATTCAAGAAAAAAATGGTGCAAAATAAAATAGTAACTTATATGTATAGAATGTCTCTATAATCATGGGTAACACACAAAATAAAATTGTAAACAAGTGAAATAGCAGCAATGCTGCTTATACCTAGCTCTTAATATTCACAATAGAAACATATACAAAATTGTATAATTGTCTTGTTGTAAAAGAAAAAAAGAACAGAACAAATCTCTAATTCTATATTAATATAGAACATATTATTAACATAATAGTTTATGAAAAATTATTGCTACTAGTAATATAATGAAAGTATAAATAAAATAAAATTTAATAGTAAAAGTCAAACTCTAATAAATATCTTGTATGAGAGGTTTGTAGTGACATATTTATATACTCTTAAATCTACCATCTACTAGATAGTAAGTTACCATATATACTTTAATATGATTAATATATATCTATTAGATAGTAAATAACCATATATACTTTAATTTCATTATCATATAAATGTCTTATTTCAAGAAACCAACAAATGTAAGTATAAAATATTTTATACATTCTATTGATAATTTGCTATAGAAAATGAGCAACATAGTTGTTTAGTACCTTCCTCTTATGTAAAAGAATGTAAAATAAATTAGTACTAATTTTTTTAAATATTTTAGTATATTAATTATGTTCAAATTTAAAAACTAAAATAACTATCAAATATGAAAAACATAATTCCAAAAGTCTATATAGTTAAAAGTAGGTAAAGTAAATTAATACCTAATTTTTTTTAATGTTTTAGTATATTAATTATATTTAATTTAAAAACTAAAATAACTATAAATATGAAAAACATAACTGTAAAAGTTTAACGTTCTACTGCTACGGCTACTAAGGCGACGATTACGGTTACTATATATTTAGTTAAAAAAATAAAATAATGATCAAATATCAAAGGATATAATTTAAAAAAATAGATTTCTTTTAATTTCTTGGTTGTTATTAAATACTTAAATATTTATAAAATATGCTATTATATGTTGAAAAATTAAAAATGATTTTTTGTTTGTTAATTAGAAAAATATTAGTTTGTAGTTAATTATAGTTAATACAACAAATAATTGAGAAATTAAGGTCTTAAGAAAGCAACTTCATAAACTACAAAGTTAAGTGACATTCTATTTTAGAATGTTTTCCTCTGATTATTCATCAAGCTAAGATATATTACATGGGATTGGAAAATGCAATATATATTACATGGGATTGGAAAATGCAATATAGAATAATTCACCAAACAAAGAATCAATAGAAAGGAAAAAGTTTGATTATTATTTATTTATATTTTTAATTATACTTATTAAAGTTCATTATAATTGATAAAGATAATGCTAATAATATGTGGTAGGCTATATAAATTACTTATCTTTGACATAAAGAGTTTTTTATTAAATTATGTGTAGCACTTCATTTCATGGTAAAACAAGGGAAATAAGCAACTAATTGTTGTTAATAAGATTATGTTAATAATTGAAATACCGGATAACATTAGTTTTTTAACTTTTAATTATTAATATTAACAAATATAATTAATTAAATTAGTTGTAAGATCAGGTTAATAATTGAAATACGAGATACAATTAGTTTTTTAACTTTTAATTATTAATATTTAACAAATGTAATTAATTAAAATCAAAAAATAATAGTGTATATTGTATATTTCAACAAACATATCATTAATTATAAAAAAAAAATGAAAATTACATCTGCTTTCATATTTAATTAGATCACATTTTCAGATTTACAATTCTATTTTGTGAATTTGTATTAAATGAAATGGCCTTTTCAAAACTAACCATTGTTATGATTTCAATCATATTAGAGTCTCAAATTGTTTTTAAATATAAATTTGAAATGAATTTCCCCTTTGTATTAAAATCAATTGTATAGTTATTTGTAATTGAGAAAAAATTATAATAAATTAATGAAATAATCTTTGCACTTAGTATTGATGTTTCACGCAACTGATCTTTCTCTTTAACACTAATGTTTCGCTAAAATACAACTACTTTAAATGAGTGTAAATTGAAACTCTTACATTTCATGAATGCAAAATGGGAGTTTCATGTAGTGTAATGGACTTGACCTAGTATTTGGCATGGACACTAACCAAATTATTTTCTATAAATTCATGGATTTAATTTTTGGACTTTCTTACCTAAGTCGAGAAAACAAACCAAAAAAATCCAAAAGTGATATGCACACCTCATGGGCATCTAAGTGTAAGAGGCCATCAAAAGCCTATGCATATGTTTTTCTTAATTATGATAAAATTTTCCAAATAAAACATTTCAAAAAAGTGCATCTCGTGATAGAGGCAGATTCAAAATAAGTGGATACAAGTAGATAAAAAATAATAAAAAAAACATGATGTTGCCTAGTTGAACCACCATTTACATATGTCTCTTTACACTCAAAGACTCATACACATGTTCCTTTACACCACCATATGTCATTCTCAACTCATGTTAATCTTTCCTCGCCAGATGTAAATTATTTTATGTGATCAATATTAGGAATCTAAGTTTGTTCCTACTATGAGGAGAGCAATATATCGAATGGTCAATGTGTAGCCTATCAATTTTCAATCACTAACAGATTTGTTTGCATGTTGGATGCCTTCCCATTTTTAGTCACTAACATAGAGCTGCTTCCATGTTTGATGCATCTCGTTATTGTTGTTCTTGTTTGTGTAATATTTTTAAGAAATATTATATGAATAGATATATGATCCATGGGAATTGATTCAGCAATTATTTGGATTGGATTGACCTATGAGAGAGGAACCATAATAAGATGAGCATGGATGCTATGTTTCTGAATTTTGGAAGTGGGTTTGATTCACAGTATGTAAATAAGAAATTGTAGACTTCTTTCACTTGGTAGGTACAATCATGTAAGAATATTTTTTTGGAGGGTAGTCTGTTGGAAGACGTTGGCGAACTAACAAATCCTGCTCCACACAACCCCTCAATATTCACCCAAACTGTAGGTACTTCCACAATCCTTATGTGTTGTATCTAGAATTTTGAGCAATCTCTATGTGTATTTACATATTTGAAGAGAAATAGTGTTACGTTCAATTGTATGGTGTTTTTCATTTTGGATAATGTTATTTCTTGCATTTGGATTTCAGTAACTATGAAAATTAAACACACATGGAAACTTAATTCTATAGAATGACAAAGACACCATAACATAGTTTATCAAGTAATTTTCTTACCTCTGATTAGGGCTAGCTTGTTCACTGAGTACTTATTGAATACTAATATTTCCATAGCACTATCCTTGCAACAAAAATGTAAAATATGTGAATGACATAGTTATGTCCCTGCCACAAAAAAAGTAAAAATGGCATAGTTCTATCCCTGCCGCAGAAAAGTAAAATCTGTGAATGGCTTAATAGCTTAAGTTCCACATGTACTGCACTCACTTAAACACTTTGTATTTTAAATTTTTTACTAAACTTCACCCAAGAATCCCCTGAGCAAAAAACCCATGTAGAACAATATATGTTAAAAATGTACAATAAGATACAATAATGTTTGATCACTTAACATTACTATCTTTGATTTTCTTATTGTTGTTAAATAAATAATGCAGATTAAGTTTCATTGCAAATCATTTGAAAAGGGGAAATTTGTTTGATGGAATGGTCATCTTAGCCATCATTTAAAGCTGGGTACATAACCCATACACTTATTTGAGCCACACTCAAAGAATTGAAAAATCTTGCATGTTCCATGAGGACAGAACCCAGTCGAATAAATTCTCTATGAACACCCCTCAAAGACTTGTAGACACTTACATCTTCCCTGTAGAATCTTACATCTTCTATGAGTTAAGAACTAGGTCGAATAAACACTCCTTCACTAATTTTCAGCTTATCATATTGTCTTTGTTGTTCTAGTGTGTTCTTCATTATACTGTGTTACCTCCAAAGAGGTTGCTAATTCTCCAAAAAGATGGTTTTCCCTATCAACTCGGTGTACCACCTCACAACTACCAATTATTGCTACTGTCTATTCTCCATTAATAAAGCAACTTTTCATTGATAGATGGAAACTCCTGTGCAACTTGTAAATGTTTGTAGTTCTCAAATTTGAATCTCTTATATATCTTGGTAACACCTAGTTTTTCAATTTAGATTCTCTTGATAGCGAGGTTTTTCATTCCCCCAAATCCCTTATCCATAGTTAAGCGTATCAAAAAATTCAAAAAGGACAGAACTAATAGAGATATAAATCCTCCTAGTCACCATTTTTATAGATATGAAATGAATCCTCAAAGCGAACAAAAGACACATGTAGGAACATAAAACCCAAGAAGAGTTTATGGTTATAGAGTTATAGTGGAAAAAACGATGACATCCATGAATGGAAAAAGCATCTTACTTAGGAGTCTTGACTATATAAATCATACATAAAATATATGTAATTGAGAAGTGAATTGTTAGATTCATGTAATGGATATGATAATTATTGTAAACATTAAATGAATATACTAATAATAATTAAAAATATTATTAAAACCACGTTACGATTTACTAAATTTCCAAGCAATTGTAATCTCCTTTACAAAATTTGTTTGTTCAAAGTGATATGCTATGCAAAAGTGAAAAGCGAATTTAATTTGGTGAGAGATTCGAGGATTGTAATGTCCTTTACAAAATTTGTTTGTTCAAAGATATCTGTTATGCAAAAGTGAAAAGTGAATTTAATTTGGTGAGAGATTCGAGGAAATTAATGGAGGTTGGCGCAGTTTAAGAGTACATACGAGTAGGGACATCCATCAGGGATTATTAACCAGCTTGTGGCAAGGCAATGATTGTTGCCGTAGATTCATTGTTCAGATTTAATAGCCAACAATTAGCCCAAAGCAGTAATCATTGCTATGCAACAGGTTGTTTAATTTTCGCCCACCCATCAAGCATTTTCAGCTTGGAGGCACTCACTTTGAAAAAAACTTTAGAAACCTTCAAATGAAATGTGCATTTACAAAGTAATATATGTAAAATGAAACCAAAATATGAGGACATAATAATACTAATTTTTATATCACATTTTAATTAGATAATAAATTTATATATATGATATGTTTTTATTTATAAAATAAGAATTTTTTTTATAATAATCTGATTACTAAAATTTATGGAAATATACTTTCTCTTTTAGAATTTAACAACATAAATTCAATATATATATAATATAATATTAATATAGCTATTTTTAATGAAAATTAACTTTTACATATAAATATAATATAATATTTTAATGTAAATATCTTTATTACGCTATTCATGTCCAAATTCCGATTTAACTAATAATGTCATATATGAAAGATCCATATATTTCAGTTAGTTATTTTCTAGTGGGCCTAATGGTTAAGAGCATGTGTTTCCTCTTAGGAGGTCACAGGTTCAAATCCAAAGAGGGTAGTGTATGTACACCTCTGTAGACTTTAGCAGTTAAATCGCTACGCAGAGGGGGGTCCCTTGTCCCACAAACAAGGGGGTCTCATACACCAATTTGGTGTCTCGCTTGGCGGTGACCTTAAAAATAGATTATTATTATTATTTTAAATTATAATTAATATTAAAATATAATAAAAATTACATTATAAAAAAAATGTAAATGTACACTAATTGATTTTAGAATTGATATATATTATTTTAATAAAATAATAAAAATATAAAGTGCAAAACTATATATTCTAATTAATTAAAACTAAAAAGCAATGAAACTTTCATATTTCTTACTTTGTAATCCCAATAAGATTTGAACACATGGAAGGATTTACTCAATCCAATTGTTTCCTTTATCATCCATTCCAAGGTGGGAATATATTAATAGTTACAAAAGTCAAATTGTAATATGTACTATTAATTTTTTTTATATCTAATTTCTTTTTGTAAAGATTTACAAAGTTGTGTAATATTTTTTATATTAAGTATAATATTTTAAAAAATTAAAATAAATTTAAGAATTTTTAAAATATGATATTTTTGTTTTTTTAATTAGTGTAAAAAATCTAAGGTAGGACATAAATACCTCATATTGTGATTTTAATTGTTAAAGTTAAAAAAAAAAAAAATTTAATTTTTAAAATTAAAATTTCTAAAAAAATATGTGTAATTGTTCTTTCCTGTGGTATTAAATATAACTTAATGCGATTTTACTTGGGCATCCAAACTTGGAATTTTAGTTAACCTTGTAGAAAGTTCACAATCATAACTTCATTTTCCACCTTATGGTGATGACCTCGTTAAAACTTGTGCAACTAGTACTAAAATGATCTTTCTTCTATTAAAACAAAGTAACTTTAGAGCTACTGCAAAGACCAAGACATTTATACATTGTGACTATAAAAATTCGATCATTATGGGTGAAATTATGGATTTGGGTGTCTATTCGGTGAGAAACGAATTTCAGAATCTGTATTCCACAACCTTTCCACCAAACTATTTTATTTTTTCGACCAAACTAATTTATTTTTTCAGCTGAAAACATGCAACTAACTTTCGGCCAAAATTTAAAGTTAACGAAGTTCCCTGCCATGCGTGCTTTGCACGGATAGTTGGGACAATAATGTCTAGGAGAGAGTTTTTTGGTCGAATACTTGTTTGGCCGAAAGTTGTTTTTTAGCTGAAAAGTAGTTCAGCCGAAAAACGTTTTCTGCCGAAAAGTTGTTCGATCAAACAAATGTCATATATCTATTAACCAAATGCAACTATTTGTTATTTTGTCATTCGTGCTTTTCTCATGCCGTTAGTTTGGTTGTATGTTGTGTCCTCTCTAGTGCTCTAGTGATCCCTCTCTCGTGCTCTGTTGCATCCTCTTTGGTTCTCTAGTGTGCTTTGAGTGGCTTTTTCTCCTAGATGTTTCTATGGTGCTTTGTTATGTCCTCTTTGGTGCTTTGTTGCATCCTCTCTGGTGCTCTGTTGCATCCTCTCTATTGTTCTATGTGGTATTGGAGGTTCTCGGCCCCTTGTCTATGCGGTGGTGGAGCTTATCAGCCCCTCGTTTGCATAGTGGTGGAACATCTTGACCATTTGTCTATGTGGTGGTTGAGGTAATTTGTTTTTGTCACTACAACAAAATACTTTTTTGGGTGCGGTTTTGGCTTGCAGCAGTCATACTAAAGCCACCCCCCCCCCCACACCCCCCCACAAAAAAAAATTAGGTCTTTGGGGCTGTTCTTAAAAGAACCCCTCAAAATTCCTGAAAATTAGACTTTTAGGGGTGTTTTTTAAACAAACCCCCGCACAAAATTGTAATCCTCGGGGATTTTGTGGGTGGTTTTTTAAAAACCTCCCCCAAAAGTCTAATTCTCAACACTTTTGGGAGTGGTTTCTTAAACGTAGCCCCCCAAAAAACAAAATCCATTTCTTAATACTTTTGGGGGAGGTTTTGAACAACCCCCCCCAAAGGTCTAATTCTCAGGATTTTTAGGGGGGGGGGGTGTTAGAAATACCCCTCCTAAAGGTGGCTTGTGGAAATTTTGTTAAAACTCCCCCGCCAAAACGTTTTTTAACGTATTTGGGGGAGGTCCTTAAAACTCCCCTCAAAAGTCTAATTCTTGGGACTTTTGGGGAGGGTTTTAGAAACACCCCTCTAAATGTGTTTTGCACCGGTTTTACTAACCTCCCCCGTCGCCCCCGTACTT